>VKHI01000074.1:0-82388 GCA_015145745.1 Poterioochromonas sp. DS
TCATCTAAGGCTCTAGGGACTTCGTGAGGAGCGTGTTGGAAGTTAGCATCGTACACGTGGCCTTCACTGATTGCAATGGCAGAGGCTGACACGATCTCTTTCACACTGTGGAATGAAGAGTGAGATGCTCTTCCCATATGCCATAACTGTAGAAAGATCTTTCCTCCCTTTGCATGCACTGCATCTACAATTGGCTTCCATGCTCGAGAATGTTCTTCTGTGTACAATCCTGGTGCTCCATACCATCCATAGCCTTGATCTGAGATGGCAGTGGCTTCCGAGATAATTAAGCCAGCTGAGGCTCTTTCTTCGTAATATTGTCTCATGTAGTCATTTGGAACTCTAGAGACTCCAGCTCTTCCTCTGGTTAATGGAGCCATCACAACACGATTACCAAGCTCTAATGAGCCAATTTTCAAAGGAGTAAACAAATCAACAGACATTTCTTTCAATCAAAATCTTCAAAAAAAAAAATTAGTTCAAAGCAAAGGCAAGTCACTGAATTTCTTCAAATTGCAATTAAATTGTGATTCAATCTCTCTGATAATACTTCGATTAGTTCAGAAAGTTCTCCAAGATTTGCACGCAATGAAACAAAGTAGGGGCAAATGAAGTGAAAATTAAGCAATTGTTCTAGAATAGAGGAGTGCATGCAAAAACAAAGGAGTGATGTAGTGTTTTTGGGAAGGATTAGATGGGTGGTGATGGGCAATGGAGGGCGGGTCATAATAATTCATTTGTCTGTAATGCTAATTAATAAAAACTTTGAAAGGAAATTTGATTGGAGGAGGGGTTTATCAAACAATGAAATTTATCTATATTAATGATCTTGTGAAGCATATTTTTAATTATGCATACACCATTCGTCATTCAGAAAGAAGATTTTCTGACTTACATAGCTCAGAGGAACTTCATTTGTTTCATAGCTTAGCTCAGATGTGCTTCAAGTCAGCAATTCTAGTATCGAATCGACATAATATTCGCCGTTTAGCTCTTCCCCTTGATTCCAATTCCAATTTCAATTTCGCTGTTCAGACAATTGCCAAATATTTAGAGTATTTTATGAGTTTTGAATTTCATAAAGAATGGGAAAGATCAAAATCTCTTGAGATTGCAAGACGTGTTTTAAATAATTCAGAACTGCAACAAACTGAATATAATTCCTTTGATCCACTTATTGATATCTCATATGAAGATTTTTTTCCTTTTTTAAAGAAAAATGGTGCTCAAAATTCCAAAATTCATGAATATTGGAAGGCAGTTCATAAGATTCAAGATCGTTTAAAAGATGGCCACTGCCAATACTTTCTTTCCTTGAGCTTTAAAGTGCTCGAAACTGATCCAACTAAATTATTAGAGATAGGATTTGCGTATCTCACTCGAAATACATGTTCTGACAATTACGAGTATCACGCGAAACATTATGTCATTAAAGAAAATGAACATCTTACCAACACAAAATATGCTCAAAGTCATACCAATTCCTTTTCCTTTGGTAAATCTGAAACGCTTGCATTAGAATATGCTTTGCGTAGCCTTCAGTCCTATTTTTCTGAAGCAATTAGTCATCCCGATGACTTTTATGTTGTAGTCTTTGGAAGCCATCTTCATCTCCGACATTTTCAAGAATTGAAGGTACCAAAAGAGTTGAAATACATTCACGAAAGAATTAGCTCTTATTTTGATGAAGATAATAGGAAGACAAATGTATGGGACGTCATGAAGAAGTACCGAGAGTATCATCGGGAAGATAAGTTTAGCTCTCTCCACATAGCATATTATGAAGATGACGCAGATTTTTTCTCTGAAGATCGTTTCCTCGGTAATGCTGGGAATGATTCAGTAGCTACTATGCGAATCTTTGAACATCAAATTTCGAAAAGAAATTGTTTTTATTAGCATTGATTCTATTTCTGCTACTTTTTTTCTCCTCTTTGATTGCATGAACGTTTATTCCTTTTCAATTCACTTTGAATTTGACTTAGTCTGTGACTGTTATTTTCGTAGATTCAATTCATTTTAATTCTTAGGTTGATATGGATGATAACCTAAATATCCCTCTAAACTATCCCTAGGATCAGGAGTAAAACCAAACCACTGTTTATTAGACGTAACTTCATTTAATGGCCAATCATTCTTAAATCTCTCAACTAAATCAGGATTGGAAAGATATAAACGACCAAAAGCAACTAAATCAGCTGCACCACTTCTTAACAAACCTTCTGCTGACTCTTTCGTTAAACCAACATTACCCATTACAATACCATTAAAATTCTTTTTCATATCATACACAGTAACAGGTTGACATTTATTATGCCAACCCCATCCTAACCCATCCATAAGATGAAGATAAGCAAGTTGATATTTGGATAATTCCTTGGCAACATAGGGGAACATTTGCTCATTATCATCACTACCCATCCCAGAATAAACACCATTAGGTGATAATCTTACTCCAATACGATCATTAGGATAAACTTTAATAATATTATCAATAATTTCTTTTAAAAAACGATAACGATTCTCATAACTACCACCATAGGCGTCTTGACGATGGTTCGAGATTGATTGAAGAAATTCATCAATTAAATATCCATTTGCACCATGAATTTCTACACCATCAAAACCAGCGAATTTTGCTAATTCTGCTGAATGTTTATATTGCTGGACAACTGAAGGAATTTCTTCAGTGGTTAGGGCACGAGGAGTCTCTGGTGGTACTTTCTTTAAATTCGCATCATACATGTATTCTTCAGGGACTTTAATTGCTGAGGGAGCAACTATGGGCTTCCCATTATTAAAGGAAGAATGAGATTTTCTTCCCATATGCCAAAGTTGCATGAAAATCTTTCCTCCTTTGTTGTGAACGGCATCGACTATAAGCTTCCAAGCAAGAGCGTGTTGTTCGGTATACAATCCTGGAGCTCCGTACCAGCCATATCCTTGCTCTGAGATCGCAGTTGCCTCAGTAATTATCAAACCGGCAGATGCTCGAGCCTCGTAATACTGTCTCATGTAGTCGTTGGGAAGTCTGCTGACTCCAGCTCTCCCTCTGGTCAGCGGAGCCATGACAACGCGATTAGCAAGCTCCAAGGAGCCAATTTTCAATGGAGTAAGCAATTTCCAAGCCATGATATTGCTAGTAATGATAGCTAAAGTTACCAGGATCTTGAAGGGAAATTTCATTCTCTTAGAAGTCTCTCTTATCCAGAGAAATATAAATGAAGTCTTGTTTAACAAGAGACTGCATCACGGTTTCATTATTTTGGTATTGCTTAATGTTCAAAAGGGAGATATGTTATAGTAACATTTTGTAAAAGTTCACATGACTCAACTCTCTAATTTCGCTGGTTTTAATGGCTAAATTGAAATCAATTTTTATTAATACAAAATCCCAATCTTTTCCTTGTGATTTCGTAGATTTTCGAAGGAATTCTTTCGAATCCAACCCAATCTTTTTTATGATCACTTTGCAACAATAACTCTTCTAGACTTCAGACATCAGCCTAAAGACCTTCCGACTCTCTGAACTGACCAATGATGATTGAACAATTTGATTCTTGGTTTCTTCCTTACAAAGATGCGGAACATCGCTATCAAGCACTTGAAGAATACGTGAATTTTAGCGAAGGAGAAAATAATGAAATTTTAACCAAATTTGGTCAGGAAAAGTGTCTTGATTATCATTCTTTTAAATCAAATGATGAAATTTATGAAGATATAACAGTAAGTTCGTCTACTATCTCCTTTGCTATGATCTGAACCCTCTCTCTTTTAGTATCTTCATCAATGTTTCGAAGAAGGCAAAATATCTGATGAAATGCTTCTTCAAGCAATATGTTTTAATGATTATTATTTATTCTTATTATTATTTCTTGTTATTACTTCAAATTCCTTTGAGTAAGTTCTTCCTTCTCTCCTTTGCCTTCACTAACATGCTCCCTTCATTCAATCACACAGGAATGAATATGTTTCGAAAGCTTGTGAATGTTTGGTACATATTTCAAATATTCATGATACAATTTGGAATGAATTTTTAGAGCAATTCCATCATTTAAATTACCATGATAAGATCCCTACATTACCTTCTAACACCTCTTCTACCATTCCTTCTGACCCTGACACCTGTAACAGTCACTTCCTTCATATTCTGTTTTTACTCATTGATACTCTTATTGCAAAATTAAAAGCTATTAAAGATTATGAATATCCTAAACTTCAAACTGAAGTCTATATCGGATATGATGAAAGAGATGCAGCAGACTATAATACTGAAGGATATCAAACATTAGAAAATGAAAAAGAAGTTATACAAAATATGAAAAATAAACATGAACATTGCTTTGAAATTTTTTTATTAATATTATATCAAATTTTTTATTTAAAGAATGATATGATTATGATCCAGATTGAAGAAAATCGATTAGATCTTCTTCAACCAACATTAGCCACGACTACAACGAATCATCATGATCGTAGTATTGAAGAGGTGGTGATATCAAAATTATTAGCATTAACAGAAGAAATGAGTGCTTTATCATTATCACATAATTTTCAATCAAATGAAAGAATTACTCATTTATGTTTAAAGATTATTATATTAATTAGTTCTCAATTCCCTTTATTAAATCTTAGAACCACTGAGGTAAAGGCTGATACAAATTAGAATTTGGTCTTGTTTGTTCTTATTCATCTTTGTTTTTGTATAGATTGCGGATACTATTGTTATTATGGATGGTAACAATGAGAATGGTGGGATGTATGCTCAGGTAACCTAGACAACACAATTCCCACACAATATCTCTTCTTACTTGATTTTTTACATTGGTTGGATCTATTGTATAGGGGATATTAGTTATATTGAATGAAAATGGTTATCCTAATATGAATATGAAAGAAGCTTTTGCTACGATTAGATTTTGTATTAATATCTTCTATTCTGAGGCGAATATCATGATTCAACAACTACAATCAAATTCTTCCGATAATGATGAAAGTGTGAGTCACGGCAACTTCTATGTCAATGACATTAAGGTACGAACCTTCTGTGTCTTTCTTTATTATGTTCCTGAATCTAATGGAATGATAGGTGTTACTAGAAATCTGTTTAAGAGAGTTAATTAATATTCCTATGGAATCACTATACTTCGAGTTAAGATTAAGGTATGAAAGCTGATATTCATCTTTTGTTCTTTCTTTGATGGTAATTGATGTCTTGTATTTCTTGTAGATATTTAGAATTAGTGCAAGCAATTCTAATGAAAGGAGATTGGAGTGGATCTTGTCATTCATACAAGTAAGATCAATGCTACGAGCTTTGTATACCTGTTTTCACTCCAGGTTATAATTTGTAGGAGGGTCGAGTTACTTGATGTATTGAATCAGGTGAAAGAACATGACATCGATCAAAATCAAATGTTAGCAGAAGAAATTATCTTATTGATTGAAGAATAAAATTTGATTTTTGGGTTTTTCGTATCATTAAATAATTAAATAAATAATCATTTATTCGGTATGCAGTCTTTTATTTCCTGCTCTTTGTGTGTGTTTCTCCTTTGTGTTTGTGTCCCATTTCTCTTTTATCCAGTGTTCATTGTTTGTTTGATTGTTTGTTTGTGTCTTTATGTGTTAAGTTATCTTTCAAATGTGCTGGTGGTCTCCCTCCATTAGGCTAATGTAAAATTGAAAGAAGTGCTACCTGTGACGTCTTAAATTGAGAAAAGCTTTGTTAAGAACTGTAGGAAAGAATGTAACGAGATAAGGATCAACACTAATTCACTTACTACTACCATCCACGAACCATCTCATCATTTCAATCAATCCAATTCACAATTTAATTGTCAAAAGTCAAGTCACGTCTCACGTCTCGTGTTCCTTTAGTTTGTGTCAGTTTCTTGTGTTATTATTATATTAAAAATGCCCTTGGTATTAAGTCCTAATAAGAAAGAAGAAATCTTTCGATTTATTAAGAAAGCATTCTCAGATTTTCGTTATTTTGATGAGAAAATGTCTCAAAGTATTCATCAATTAATTGATAAATCAACAATGTATGATTTTGATTCTTATTTTATGAATGATTTATTAGAGTTTTGTTATGGTCCTCATTATCAATCACAATATTTAGATAGTAAAGAGAAGAAGGATATATTTCAAACAATTAGAATTATCCTTCATGCAACAGTCATTTATCTTTTTTCATTAAATCCATTAGTGCAAGATCGTTTATATAAAAGTACTGAGGAACTATTAACAGCATACCCACAGTTTAAAGAACAGTTGTTACCATTAGAACGATCTGATAATAATAAAGAATTAAATAATTTATTAATATTTCGAAATTATATGGTAATAGCATTATTATTACTTCCTGCGAAAGAAAATAAAATCTTTTTATTAAGAATTATTGAACGTTTAGAAGGTTCTAATGAACAATATATTACTGGTACTGGTCAAAAACCATCAACTACTCGACGATGTGATATTTTCCATCAAGAGAGTGGTACTGAAATGATGAAGAAACGACCTAGAAAGCCCAAGGATCAAAGTGCCGCGAGTGCCGCGAAGGTTCCTAAGACCAGTAATAAGTTAAAGAAGGCGTCAACTGTGCCTTCTACTCAACATCAGAGTGATGTTGCCTCAATTTTAGCTGCATATTCTTCTTTGGAAACCCCGTCTAGACGTGGGAGGAAAAGAGCTTTTATTGAGGTAAGCGATGAGAGTGAGTCAGTCACACCTTTAACTGAGGTTGTTGCATCCAATAAAGCTGCTAGAGCTACCTATGAGTCGAGTCCTCGAAGTATCTCCAATTGCGGAATCTCACCTCGTCCTACTCCTTTACCGGATAATAACAATATATGGCCCCAAAAATCTTCTTCTCTTATGAATGAAAATAATCTACCCCCTACCGTAACACACAACAAATATTTTAATAAAGAAGATGAAAATTGTCATGATTCCTATATGGAATTATTACCACCACCGCTGAAATTATTGTCCTCATCATCATCTTCGTCCTCCTCCGAAATGATGAATTTATTGATCCCAAGTAACAATGATCAACAAGATGTTTTATTATTCTCAATGCATCCTTCGCCCCTTCAAACTGCTTTATTGAAGAAGATTGATTATGAAAATAAGGAGACATTGAAACAATCATCAGGGAATTCTTCTAATTTTCCTTCGAATGTGATTATTGTGAATGCTCCTTCTTCTGCTTCCTCCTCGTCGCTTGTTTCAACTTCTTCTCCTTCCTTCCCTCCTCTGCCACCTCCTCAATCCATTGTTGCGGCGGAAAATGAAAGAATGTATCATCTGTTACTCTATGAACCTTATCAAGGAAGCTTTACAGAAGATATTCAAGAAGTTTTCTTTTAAAAAGATATACAGAATCTTCTTGTGAGTAAAAGCTCTCCTATATCATCTGCTTCTCCTTTCCTCACATCAAACACCCATCATTCCAAAATCTTTTACTTTCAAATCTCCAATTGTGCCAATCATTTCTTCACACATGACTTATCTCTCTCTTTTCTTTTGAAATAAACATATGAAAACATATCATAAATATCTTGTTTGTTTTGGTTGAGAAAAAAAATAGAATCTCTTCTAGATATTCCTATTATTGTTTCATATTGATTTGTTTTCTTTTCTTTCTTTTTTCCTTCTTTCTTGTCTTTTATCAATTGCCTGCGTATTCCCCTTCCTTTCCTTTAAACTTTGTAAATCGTACAATCGGATACCCTCTTTTCATCCCCTCCAATACTTCAACAAACACAAAATATCAAATCTTTTTATTCAATCATATGGTATCATCGCAACGAAGGAAAAGAGTGAGTCTTCTAAGGGAAAGAAGAAAAGAAGGGAAAAATGTCCTTCGTGCAAAGGTTAAGGTGGGTGAAGAAAAAGAGGAAATCATATTAAAAATAAAGTTTATGGATCAAATAAATTATTAATGAAATAAAGCAAAGTAGAAAGGATGAAGTTTCAGTTAAGTTGATCTTGTATTTACTTTTATCAACTCCCAAACCCCTTTAATATAAACAAATGAAATGATTTAAATTTTCAATCATCATACTTATGAACCAAAGTACTTACTATAACTCCTAGACATCATCCTCAAATATTCCATAAATCGTCATCGTCAGCATGATCTCCAACGGCATATTCTTCCTCCTCTTCCTCATCATCTCCGTTTCCGTACACATCTTGGTAATATTCATGCTCTTCTCGATAGCTATACTCAACTCGATCAAGAGCACATTCGATAAAGCTAAGTGTCTCAGGACTATAATATTGCTTATCTAATGATTTCACTAATTTAAGCCATCTAGCGCGATTATCACATAACATCAAAGAATTGTAAATTCCTATCTTCAATAATTCGTCGGCAAGAAATCCTACTCCAACTTCATATAGCTTCTCCCGGAATGTTGCTTCCTCTTTAGCGACTGCAATCTCCTCGGCATCACCACATTCCCAAACCACTGGCACCTTACTTCTAACAAGTTCGAATTTATTTCCATGAATGATCGGAACTGATTCGGGGATTGGATATCCCGTCGGATTCGGGGTATTGTGATCAGCAAACCAGAAACCTATCTCTCCAACAACTAGACGGAAGAATTGTCGTCGCACCGAAGTATCTGTGAGTGGTAATGACTCGTGAGGAGTACGATCGCTCAACCAGACCAACTCTCCTGCTGATAACCGCTTAGTGGGAGGCCCTAGAAAACCTCTCATACGTTCTAATGAGCCATGAGGTCCGATGATGTCACCAAAGGTATCATGAATGCGAGTATTCCACACTGCTGTCGTGTCACTTACGTTCGATGCAATGAAGATACCTCCAACCAAATACTCATCTGTCGCAAAACCTTGACCCCAATGATGGTAGTAGGACAAATCTGGAGTATATTGACTCTTGTTAGCAATCTCTTTCTCTCGAAGAGCACCGGGACTCTCAACATGGACACCTCCTCGACGTTGAGATCTTCCCACTTCAGAAACAGGTCTTTCATCGACAGTAAGGTAGGCAATACGATTATTAGGGTCTTGAGGGTTTAATCTTATCCTTTTATGCTCAAACTCGTTCTGATTTGATGGCCATTCTTTCTCCCCTGTGCTATACTGAAAGTCGGAATAAGCCTTCACGTAGTTCCGACAACTCTCAATCAGCTCCACATAACCATATAAATATGGAGGAAGCGTGCCCACAGGATCAAAGAGATCAAAAGGCATCATATTCACCAAGATTGGCTCCTTAGAATTTGGTAGACTCGAAAGAGGTGGAAACAATACATTCTCTTGTAATATGGCTAAAGGACAATCAAAAAACTTCTTTCTCGTAAATAATGTATGATTTCTTAAATCAGCAATATTATCTGGATCATTATCTTGTAGATCATTATTCTCATTATTCGGATCATAGATATCTGGTATTTGATAGTGTTGAATATGATAAGACCACCACTCAGAACAAGCATAAATCCATATCATTCTTAAGATATCTTCTTGACCGTGAAGGATATGCAAAGAAGAGTGATGATCAGTCGTTCCTAGCAGGAATACTGTGAGCTTGTTTTTCATTTTTTTTGACGACAAAAGATCTCGAGATGCGAAGAATCGCTGAAATGCAAAAGCCGATGGCGAGTCGATTGATCTCCCGTTTTCTTATTCGACCGCATGGGCATGGGCAGAGTCAAGTTTTGCAAAAACCACTGGAATTTTAAGAGAAATCTTATGAAATAACCTCGTTAAACCACTATTTCTCTTGTTTCTTTGTGACATACACCTCTTCATTCCAGTAATACGGATACAAAGTACACTTTTATACTTATTCCCAGAGACAAAGGTCAACAAACAAAGCATAGTCTATTTCCGCTACAATTAGAGGTAGGAAGTGATAACGAGAGGAAAACAACAATATCAATAGAATTAACTCACTTTACACCTGGATTCACACGCTTACAACCATAGCAAGCTCGTTTACTCCCATTCTGATTCGTAGAGCAGTTAAAGTAAGTGCAGTGAGTTACGTTTCCTCTGTTTCGTGACATTTTTAGCAAAAGCGAGAAGTAAGTTCAGTTTTAGCAATTTGTTTTTGTTTTGTTTCATTAAAGTGGGGCCGATTCGAATTTTTCGCCCAAATCTTTGCCCCGCTTATTCGACCTCCGAGAGGGAGATCAATCGACTCGCCATCGGCTTCAATTAAGGAAAATCCACAGCAGTGTATAATTATGAAACCGTTACCAACGATGAAACAATACATCCCCTTCGAGTATTCTCGGATAGAAAAAAAAAATATATTTCAAACGAATAGAAAGATATTAATTTTAAGAAGAAAAAAAAAAGAAAGGAGATGCTACGAATGTAAATAGTAGAAATACTTTTCCTAAAATGAGTCCAAACACTTATAGAGCCGTCAACCAATACTGTGAACATACTAATGAAATACACAAAGAATTTGTTCTAAACCATGGTAAACAAACAATGTCGAATCAATCTAATTCGGAGGTACAGTTGCAAGATAATCAATGTATCGATACAACTGCTTATCCTTATATGTTTGGAAAGTGTAAACCATTGGTAAAGAAATAACTGAAGAACATTGACATTCTTCTTCATCACAATTCGGACATCTTCGATGATAAATCAAAGCATTCTCATTAATTGCAGACGGTTTTAACAGATATCCATTACTTTCATGGAATACATCGTCGTCATCTTCCTCGGCTTCTGTTAATTCATGAGGTGTTGAGGAAGTACTTTTAATATATCTTCCATTACGTTTGATAGCAGGAGAGCCAGTTGCACTTGCAGGTTTCTTATTAAAGTCCAAAAAAGAAGTTATAGATCCGATAAGATCTGGTTGATCTTTACTAGTCGCCCTACTGGTTGCTGCAGAAGTCGCAGGGGTCGGAACAGGAGGGGGAGGAACAGTATATGGAGATTGTTTACCGCTGTTACTTCTGCTTAAAGGGAAAGGTGTGTGTAACTTTTTGCTTGGTGTATTGCTGCGGTGTTCTTTTGTGGAAGGATTTACCGAATTTGATGATGAAGATGGTTGCGGTATTGTTGGCGTGGAAGCAAGTGTAGCATACCTCCAAACTTGAATCTTGGAAGAATTATCAATTAATAAAATTCTATCTGTTGAGATACCGGAACTATTATAGGCAATAGCATCATTTTCTTTATTCCCAACACCTAATACAAATGGAGTAAAGTTCATATTACCAGCACGTTTGAAAACATCAACAATGTTAAGAAGAGTATCACTCTTTGTCGTTACCGTATCTTTAAGGATTACTTCACGATAGAGTGCCATGGAAATACGATCGCGTGAGGTAATTAAGGGACCGTCCGGCAAGGCAAAACCATCTTCACTACGGCATTGTTGAAGTAGTTGTTGCGTCATTTGACGATGTGCCATAGGTCTTGCTGTGAGGTAAAGAACATAATAATGATATTTATTTACAAGATAATTTAAAAATTCAATAACACCATCATGTATATAAGAGAACATTCCCATATACACAGTTTGAATATAACCAGTTAAATCAGACTTCGTGATCGTACCATCTATATCCATCACAACAAAAGAAGTATCTTTATGTACAAGGTAAATATTGAAAAATCTAGTAGTTTGTGTTCCCCTATGATAACATTTCACAATATTTTTCCCTGTTTGTAATTGGAAGGATTGTAATATTGTTTGATTCGGTGTTAAGAAATATTGATGTAATAATGGATCATAAAAATGTAATAATAAATTATCACCAATAAATGATATAATATTATCAATTTTATGATTATTTACTGTAATTTCAATTAGATCTGGTTCATTAGTAATGGATTGTTGTATATTTTTGATATCTTGTTTAATTAATTCTAATAATTCACCATTGGTGGCAGTTGGAAATGATTCAAGAAATTTTTCTTGTAATGGTGTCTTTTTATCAATAGTACTTGTACCTAATATTAAATTGGTTGTTTGATTTTGTAAACGAAATTTTATATAAAAATCAGAACAATGATAATATCCAATTTCATCTCGAATACAAATTACATCCATTTTAACTTACAACTCCACGATGGATATCACAATAATTATTGATGAAAGCAAAGCGACTCTTAAGACTATATCTTGCTCAAATACCTCTTCAAAGTGCGTTAGGAGAATGAGAAGATTTATGTAGAGTCAATTGAAGTAATCAAAAGAAATCAACACACTCCAAACGTTTGCGTAACAAGGCATTGCAGGAGGAATCAAGTTTTCGAATTTTCGTTTGCTCGGTCATTCCAACCTTTGTGTTGGAGAAGAGGACCAAAGGCAGAAATAGTTCTTGTCGGTGGTACTCACTGTAAATCTCTCAAGGACATCAGACACCTATGGCAAGATTCATAAGATGTCTTTAAGGAATTGGAATACAAATCAATTTCTCCTTTTAGAGCAAGGAATAATCATGAACAATAAGAAGTATTCTGAAACTGAGCAAGATTTCAGCTCATCGAATGGGAAGACCGGAACATTCAATGACATTTTACTCATGAAATTCTTGTGTAAGCTATCTCGTGTGAGTATATTCTGATCATTTACTTCTTTCTACTACATAGATGTTGAGGAGGGATTGGAAGAGAAAGTTGCTGCAGCTCATTTAGAAGATCTTATCTTCAAACTTTTAGGAGTGAGTTGCTCTTTTACGGTTGTACCCAACTGTTTTCTTGCAATAGAAAGCTGTGAACATACAGATTTTGATGCAATATTAATATGTGGTCATTCTTTAAAACATATTCAAGCATTTGATTTCTTAAGAATTTTTCGTTCTGTTGGTGGCTTAGCACCTGTTATTATTATGTCAGAATATTATGAAGAAATAGAAATTGAAGATTATTTAGTTGAAGGAAATGCTAAATTATCATATGATTATAATGATCCACCAAGATTTAATGGTAAATTACATAAACCTTTTACGAAGAAAGAAATTTGTTCGTTAGTTGCTAATGTCTATCAATATCTCCAAGCAAAGAGAGTGAATCACAACCTCGATGTACCTGTAAAACAAGTGCCATCCAAGACCTTTATTCGGGTGAAGGGAAAACATGTTACTTCTACCAGTTTCGAGGGTGATCATCAATCTCGCTCGTCAAATGAACCTTACCAGCAATCTCGAGGAAATGATCAAAGCTCCTTCACTGGAAATCCTTTCTTTGAGCGAAGAATCGCTTCCTTTCCAAATCAACCACCTATCCAGCTCCCAGAACAAAACGCAAACAATCCATCGGATGACTCTTCACAACACTTTTTAATTCCTGTCAATGACTCAGGTATCTTCATGTCTCATGGCTTGACTTATGCGCCGTACCATGCTCTTGGAAGAGACCTTATGAGACTTTCATCAAACACAACAACTGCAGGTGGTGATCTTGCTCAATCACTCGAGTATATTTCAACTATTGCCTCCATCGAATCAGAAGAAACAAAAACTTCCATTCGTGATGGCGAGGAGGCGCAGCAAACAAAGCGTTTCAAAAAACATCACATGTAACAACCCTATTTCTTCTTTCTTGGAGTAAAAAACCTTTGATTTTTAAATCATCCAATGTCATTCACGCAATATCCTTACTTTTTCTTGTTACATCATCTTCTTCGTACCTCCTGCTATTTTGTTTTCCTAATATCATAATTAGGAGCAGGAAATGTTTCGTTTGCTTTTAGCTGTTCTTAATTCAATTTTCCGATGTTTCTCATATAATCGCAAGATTATAACAGTAAACTTAATCGAAATACTAATGTCATTTTTTAATCCATTCAGAGAAAAATAACGAATTATTAAATAAAATCTCTTTTGCCTGATCGTAATGAATCATATTTTTCTTTAATTGTATATAACTCAGACTTTCCGCATCTTGTAATATCTTGAACGATGAATTACGGGATAGAAGAGTGTAATACAATTGCTCAAAAGAAAAACTTGAAATTCTACTTGTCTTCTTGTCTCCATTTTCTAAAATCGCTTCACCTGTGGCTCCATCCAGCACTTCTTTGTCATACGTAAGGCTGGTTTGGTCTGACAGCCACGCGACAAAACAACGCTTTTCCTGAAAATCAGCACCAATTCGAATATCATTCTCATCCCCCTCCTTTGTTTCAACTAATTGCTTGACTAATAAAGCACCTTCATCAAACTTCACAGCTGTCCCTAAAATTACCGGATGATGAACAGTATAGACAGATGATCCTGTATCATTCGAGTGCGTCGTATTTTCATTTTCCTTAGTTCCTTCGATCTCACCATTGGGGTTCTTAAGCTTACGTTTCGACGAACGCTTTCCCTGCTCAGGTAGGATTAAATGACCATTGACGAAAGAGAAGTCCTGAAGACGGCAACAAAGAGCACGTCTCGTGTGCACCTCACTGAACTTCCTTCCCACAACTACTGAAGAAAGATAGACAGGCTTTATAAAGTTCGTCAATAAAGCACCTTGTAGTCCGAGCACATTCCATTTCGCGATCTTATCAGAACAAGTCATGACATTGCCTAATCCAGTGTAGACTGGAGCTGTTGCAGGAGGGAATATCCGAATACCATCAGTTAATAAAGCATCTTCAACAGATTCAAATTTGCTTTTTTGATTATTTTCACGTAAGGAGGAGTGTATCTTTGTTAGTACTGCGATTTGACCTTCAACAGCAGCAGTGACGTAGATGCGGGAATGAGGTTGAAAAGCGGTGAGAGGATCTTTTTTATTATCATTCTTTGCCCATCGTTTAATACAAGCATTTCCACATGGTTGAGAACTTGTATATAAGTGAAACTTTATATTATCCTTAATTTTCAAGTTATTGGCTCTCTCAGATTGTTCAAAGATACTTTGCACAACATCAAAACAATTCGAGGAGGACGAGGTTGAGGACATAAATTTTTCTAATTCTTGATAAAGAAATCTTTGGAAACCCCTTTTGGCTAAAATTTCAGCGTGTAAATCCCTGACAATGGAATTAGCTGAGGATGAAGTACGATGAGATTCAATGATCTCTTTCGAAACAACTTTTGTACCCACTCCAAACGATACAACACTAAAATTTGAATCAGCAGTATCAGTTACAACTTCCATCACAATCGTCGCCAATACAGTTTGCTTTAGCGACATCTGTAATTCTGTTGGACAGGTGTTTCTAAAGGCATCGACGCTTAATTGTGCGATCAGATCAGCAACTGGATGAGAAGCAAACTTTCTTTTCTTTTCAGCTGACCTGTAGTGATACTGATTGTTACCTTTCCCTTCATGATGCTCATCAAAGCTTTCTTTAACATCCATCTCTCATTCTTTTTATTATAGCGTTTCTTTAGAGAATAAACGCGTTTTTCAAGGCGGTTTCTTTTGCTTTTTGTTATATTTGCCCGCAAAAGTGCTTGACCTTATTTACCTTTGCAATCTTATTAGAATCAAAAGACTTTAAGATGAGATCGATCTTCTCTCCTTTGGTACTGACAGCCTTGTTCCTGTTTGTGGTAAGGAATTTTTTGTGATGTTTTTATTCAATAAACTGACTTTCGATTCATAGAATTGGTCGATTGCGACGAACCCAAGTCCAAATCCAACTGCGACTCCGAGTTTCACTGTAACTGCAAGCCCATCAACGCGAGTGCCTACAGCCACTCCAAGTTTCACCGTAACTGCGAACCCATCAACAGTAAAGCCGACGGCCAATCCATCTGCCAATCCATCAGCTGCCCCAACTACACCAACTGCGAGTCCAACTGCGACACCATCAGCAACTCCAACTGTTACTCCTTCAACAGTCCCAACAGCTGTTCCTACTGCCAATCCTTCAGCGACTCCAACCTTCTATCCGACGCGAATCCCAACTTACAATAAATATGCTCAAGTTATTATTTCTGTAAGTGTTTCTTCCATGATTTTGCTGAAATTTCTCTGATTTGTTTGATAGCCTACACCAAATCCAACTATTAAACCATCCTTCCGTCCAACTTACCTTCCTACTTGGCAACCTTCTGTCTTGGTAAGTTATTCGTGAATTTTTGATTTTTCAAGAGTGTAATCTTTGTTTCTCTTGATTAGCCAACAGCGAATCCAACTGTGACACCTACTACAACTCCAACACGTGTTCCCACTGCAACTCCAACGCGTGTTCCCTCCGCAACACCTACTTTCTCGCCAACAAAGATTCCTGTTGCAACTCCTACCGCAAATCCGACTTATGTTCCAACATTTAACCCCTCGACCTTCCCAACTATTAATCCTACTTTCCAGCCAAGTCTCCGTCCTTCCCCACTTCCTAGTGCAAAGCCAACTGCTATTCCCACAGCAACTCCGAGTGCGATCCCGACCAAATCTCCTACAGCTACGCCTTCAACGAATCCGAGTCAGACTCCCTCCGCAGTGCCAACCTCCCCTACTGTCTCTCCTTCGTATGTTCCTAGCAGAGCACCAACTTATTCACCTTCTGTTACTCCAACTACACCGACAAGTCGACCATCCTCACAACCAACGAGACAGCCAACTGGTCAACCAAGTGGTCACCCTTCTGGGCAGCCATCTTCGAATCCCACCAATCCAACCGGTCAGCCTACTTCGAACCCAACAAACCCGACTTCTCGGCCTTCCAGAGAACCAAGTTCTCAACCTAGTAGTCAACCAACTTCTAATCCAACGAATCCAACAAGTCAACCGAGTTCATCTCCAACGTCTCAACCATCATCTTACCCAACCAATCTTATCTACAATGTGGATTTCCAGAATTTAACAGAATCCACTGATCTCTACACTGCGAGTTTGATTGGATCTTATTCTCTTATGGTAAGTAAACGCTCTAATCTCCATTCTGACCGAATTTAACGGATTCTGATCGTAGGATGCTATTTTAACCAACACTCCTTTAGAAGTTTTAAATGCTGAAAATATGGTCTATAAATCCACGATTCAATCCATTTATTCCGGTTCGTTACCAGTTGTTCAGTTGTTATATCGTAAAGGTGGGTTACCAATCAATCAACAGAGTGTTGATGGTAATTCTGCATTATTCTTTGCTTGTTTGTGGGGACAATATGAAATTGTAAATTATCTGTTAGATCTTGGTGCTGACTTCACTGTGGCGAATAGTCGTGGTGAAACGCCATTAAGTATTGCAAGAAAGAAAGGATATAGTGATATTGTGCTTTTATTACAACAATTTGGTGCAACGCAATAAAAGAATATTGTTTTTCTTTTTCTTTCGCGGGGCAGGGTATTGCTTGTTTTTATCATATGTATGTATTTGCTTTTTATTTTTCTTTGAATGATAATTCATTGTGTTGTTTTTCTTCTCTTGTAAGTATTAAAAGTGAAAGAGAAAAGTTATTGAGGGTTTACATGTAGCGCCTTCAATATGAAAAGAACCATCAAAAATTCTGGTTTGAAAAAAGATGACGTGGTCATAGTTATGTTTGGTCAGAGTGGTTAAAGTGCGATCACTGCATGTTCACACTCACTCTTTACTATGTGATGCAAATACCTTCTCACTCTTTACCACCTAAAATCATAATTCAATTCCTACTACGACTAGATACCACTAGATACTACTAGAATACAAAGTTATAAAAAGATGCAATTCCTTGTCTTCGCTGTCCTTGTTATGCTTGCTGTGGTTGCTGCTGGCAACTGGAATTCTACTAAGATCAACCCTGATACTGTTGATTCATTGGATTTACCAAAGTACCTTGGTCTTTGGTATCAAATGGCTGCTGACCAGATTGTTTACTCCACCTTCGAGAAGGATGCCTACTGCGCCACTGCACTTTATGGAGATAACGGTGACGGAACCATCAGCGTCCACAACTATGCTCGTATTAAGTCCGCTACTGGTGACATCTATGTAATTGATGGATATGCATACAACTCAAATCCTAACGAGCCAGGTCAATTAAAAGTTGTCTTCAACTCTGACGATGCTGCCCCTTTCCCAGCCCCTTACTGGATTTTAGAGCTTGGTCCAGTGAATGCTAATAACCAATACGACTATGCTATCGTCTCTGATAACTTGTCTGCCTTCTTATTCGTTCTTGCCCGTGATGTTGCCACCTTTAACGCTAAATACAAGGCTGATGTCTCCGCTACCTTAACCAAGTTAGGTTTCACTGGAAAGACTGCCCCTATCGATACTTACCAAGAATCGGACTGCCTCTATGAATCCACCGTGAGACATGCTCAAATGAAGAAGTTCGAGAAGCTCTAAAGAAGTTTTAGTGCGATACCTCTTTTTTGTGTTCGGATGTCATGTTGCTTTAGACACCCCACCATTTTCATAGTTACTACACACCTCCTCCCTCAACTCTTCGTTGTCGCCCTTATCTTAATAGAAAAGAAGTATTTGCTCTTTGTTGTGTTGTGTTTCGGCATATTTTGTTTTTTTGATAATTTCCTTTAAAATTTTTGTTTTCCACCAATTTGAAGCTCAATTTAACTCATGAGGTCGGAAACCAAGTCTAGATAAGAAATACAAGTTAGTGTTTTGTTAACAACGTTACAAATAAACCTTTTTAATAAACACTCATCCAATAGATTCCCTTCGTCTGAATCATTTGATTACTGTTAAAGATCAGGAGGAAGGAAATGTGAGTTCACTTTCTTTCCATCTCTTGCTAAGCAGGAAATCAAACTCAACAAAGATGTTCCAACGACATTCGGTGCAGGATTCTCAAGATGCAGAAGAGGTTTTATAGTACGATGGTCGGGCCAGTATTCTGATTTGGATAACAACCTCCTCTCAATTTCTTCGCGTTCAAAGACAGGGAAACCATACTCGTGAGCTGATTTGGCGAGAATTCGATTGAATCTACGCGAACATGCATCAAGATTGGCATCAGTATTTCCAGCTCTGCCAGGAAGCTGAATGATCACAGTGGTTTTGGGGAGGGTAGCTGGTGTGCGGTGAACTGCTTCATGGATAGCTTTCATCATGATTGGGATTCCAGCTTCATGTTGTGCTAACATTGTATCATTTCGCCTTGGGACTAATGCATGAATGCATGAATGCAAACCGACATGAATGACCAAAACTTCAGGATACGTATGTTCAGTGGAATTATCTCTCCATAAACCCTCTGGCCCAAACAGCCACTCATCATAATCCTCGTAAGGGAAATGTTTCCTTTTAAAAAAGTTAAAATGAACTGATCAAATTACAAAAGTATAGCTTACCAATCAAATGTTATCTTTCCATGTGAACCAAAACCAGATAGATGACAAGTCAGCTCATTGTTCCCACATCTTCCTCCCCACCCTTCACAGAAAATTATCGCTGAGAAAAAGAGCAAATTAACTGTAAATTGATGTCTCTTACCTTCTTCAGGAAAATATCCATCAGATACATGAATTTTACGATGTGGGTATTGTCGACCACACTGATACAACTAAATTTCAGCAAGAAAAAGAAAAAGATAAAATCAATACTTACATTTTCTCTTGTCCATTCCTTTGCATTTCTCTCAAACTCGTTACCTATAACATATGAAGTGAGAAGATGTCAGAGGAAAGAAATGTTGTGGTTACTCTGAAATGGTGAGACAAAGGTTGCCCAGATTTGCCGTTGGGTAGAGTCACCCATCATATACAACCATTTATTTTCTAGTGCCCAATAAGCAGATTCCGTGATATTCTTAAATCCAGCCCATCCACCACTCTATTAAACATTAAGAATAGGGAGGGAGGAGGCAATTGGTTTGTTATGAATACCTGATGGAGGGCGGGAGCATCCTTCCGAAAAGCTGTGAGCTTTGTATTTTTCCATAATCCCATTTGAATCCATCCAGCAAATCCTAGATATTTCGCAAGATAATCGTGATGAATCCTCGTATCCCAGTCAGTGTGCTCATCGAGGTTATTATATCTATCAGAGAGTCTTGTACCAATACTCAACGACTCTAATTCACAATCTGATTGTATCTTTGTCAGCGAAGCAAATGAAAGACAGAGAGAACATAAAATCAAGTAAGTTCGAATCATTTCCTGTTTGATAAATAAAAATTGTAAACTATTACATGCACTTTCTCGCGTACGAAGTGCACAACAACCTCGCATATTTTACTAGTTCTTGAAATATCATATTTTAGTATAATAAAAATCATCTTTCTATAGTTTATTAATTATTCGATGTTTTCCTAAAGGAATTGATCAAATCCGTTTCTCTTCATTTCTTTTTAGCGGAAGAGAGGATAAAAGCCTGGGAACTCTTCTTTTAACGACAGATTCATCGCATTCATTGAGATGAACTGAAGTTCAATTCAATTCTAAAACAAGAGAGATCAAAACCCTTTCATTTATATAAAATAGAAATAAAATCAAAAAAAAATTTCAGAGAGAAAATGACGAAATTTATTGAAGAGATACAACTTCATCTTTTAGAGAAACATTTTCTATCACAGGATAATCGAGTGAATTCGTTTGTTTATAATTCAACGATTGGTCCAAGTTTTTATTGTTTTGCGCCAAGTCAAGAACTTCATCGTAATTTTTGGACTATTGTTTCACTTGGTATATCATCACTTCCAATCAAATCAGCTATCGGAAATGCGATACAAGCTGAGGTAAGAAATCGTCTCTCATTCTCTCAAGTGATCTCGTTAAACCTCTTTTCTCTTTAGTTAATCTTTTATCTCCCATCAAATTGGTTATTCCCTTACGGTAAAAGCTCTGAACTCGACGAAACTACATGGCCCTTTGAGGTGATTCGATCATACTACTTCTACCTTCTCTCCACCAAGGACAGTTTATTTGATGGTCACATCCTACCTAACATACTTGCTTCAATCCCCGGTACACCTTACCTTCCTAATTTACCTTTTACCCATACTGTATTATGTGATACAAGTATTAGTGAAAATGCTTCCTTCCTCCATGATATTAGTAATAATTCAATGTCTTATTATTTTATTGTACCAATTACATTTACAGAATTTTTATGGGCAAATGAAGAAGGTATTGAACAAACATTATTTGAAATCATTCATCCAAAACAAAAAGAAGATCCTGATTATTATATTGATTTTATATTAAATCCAAATCGTAAATGTAGTGTACAATATTATAATGCAAGAGAATGTGTTGCAGGTTTATATGCTGCTTTGGAAGAAATGGATGAAGATGAAATGATCCTTTATGATGAATCTAATTCACTTTCTCTTGAAGAAGCTTTCTAATGCATATTATTATTATTATTATCATCCTTTCTTTTATTATCCTTTTTTCCTCTTCCTCTTCGTCTTCTTCTACTACTGCTTCTTCTTTTCTAACCAATTATCATGGTTCACTCACTTGTTCTTTATATCATTTCACTTCAATCCCACTTTCGTGTAGAATAAATTATCCTTTTATTTTCTTAATATGACAATATTGTACAAGTGATGAAAAATTAATTATTCTTTATTATTAATTTTATCTGTCTCTTTCCTTCCTTGTGCTTATTTATTACAGCCTCTTCTCCCTCTTTTTCCAATTCTCAACTTTAAAGGTTTTGATGGGAAGGGGTTCATTTCTTTATGTTATTTTAGTAGTATTTGCTTTGATTTCTCTTTTCCTTCATATTGTCTTTCTTTTCATTCACCAACATGTTCTTCACGCCTCTTCAATTGTTTTCTCCACTAATTGACTTGACTATTATTCGTAAAATACTACATGTACTTGAACTTGACTAGTGAAGGAAAAAGATACTTTGGTAGATTCTCTTTTTTTTCTCGCTTGTTAATAATTGATGGTGTTCAAAGTTTCTACTTCAAGTTGTAACTACTACCACTGCTTCTCTTCGCATTGTTTTCTTCACATCCTATGTAATGTATAAAAATTTTCATTCATTAGCGTCTGATATATACACATACAGTATTTACAACAACAATTGCAAGGACTTATCAGTGCCGTCGTTCCTCCTTCTCAAAACAGATAACAGCATTGTTATGAAGAATACTCCTTCCTAATGATTGCTCTCGATCAAGTCCGTATTCTCCTTCGATTTCTCCTTGATTTCTAATAATTTTCTTGATTTCCACTTGATGATCTTTCTTCATCATTGATATAATAACATCCATATATCGTTTAACCATATGAATCATATTCTTATCCTCAACAGTATCCACGACTAGGAAAATAGTATCCTCATTCAAATAATAGGCAGTATCATCAATCATCGCTAATAGAAGGAGATAAAAGTCAATCTTTTGATCATGGGAAGAGTAATTGCTTTGATAAGAAAAACGATTCAGATTGGAGTCAGATGAAGTAAAAGATGGAAGAAAAGAACTTAAATCATCAATAATAATAACAGTAGGTTTTGGTTGAAATTTTTGTAATCCAGCTAATAGATTCAATAAATCTTGTGAGGTTTCAGTATATTTCATATAAATTCTTGATAACACAGTTGGATTAAAGGAACCTGTTTCCATATAATCAGAACTATCCTCATGTATTTCTTGACATTGTTTCGGAAATTGTCTTTGAAATTTACTTTTTTGACAAATAAATAAAGGTATACCACCATAGGAAGCTTCTTCATATGCTATTTGAAAAGCTAATGATGTCTTCCCTGTATGAGATGAACCATTTATAAAGCCTTTTTGAAAGAATTTCAAACTTCTATTTTCAAATTCACTTTTCAATGAATCCTCTTCACGTTCAACATCAAATTGAGTTGTAGATCTTGCAAATATCGCATTCTTCCACCTCATCTTCTTCACTTGAATGCTTCTGCTTTGAATAATTTCACAATTTTACCTTACCTTCTTTGCCTATGAAAAAAGAGGAAAGAGATATGATTCTTCTTATCGTCTTTATAGGGTGGTTTCTGCTCTATGGCTACTATTATTGGAATATAATGAAATTAGCAAAATGGTGGTTTCAAAGTTATCCGAGAATACTCTTTCAAAACACTCAATCTTACATAATCCTAACAATAGATGATGTTCCTTACTCGAATACATCTTTTAAGGATATACTTGATGTATTTGATGAATATCCGAATTCTAAGGCAACATTCTTTGTTATTTCTTCGTATGTTAACGATTCGAATCGTCATTTACTCATTCGAGCTCTTAAGTCAGGTCATCACCTTGCTAATCATGGACGAACAAGCAATATGCATGCCTTATTTGGTCACGATTCATTACATGCAGAAATTGAGCATTGTCAGAGCTTATTAAGAGAATTATATCGAGAAGCTGAAGTCGACTTTCCTAAAGTGAATTACTATCGTCCTGGTAGTGGGTATGTCTCAAAGGTAATCTATGATTACTGTGAGAAAAATAACTATCGCATAGTATTAGGATCAAATTACTGTTCTGATCCTCATATACCAATTCCAGTGCTTAATGAATGGTACATTATGAAGCATCTGAGGAATAATGATATTATTATTCTACATGATAGATCATGGTCATTATCACTGTTTAAGAATTTGTTTTTGAATAGAAACTTACAAACTTCTAATCTATTAAACTATCGAGATGACAAAGAATGATGTGATTTCCGACTTTCATCCAGGAGTATCTAGATTTCTCTCTACACACTTCAAGTCAAAATTTCAAGATAAATATTATTTCCATAGGAAAAGTAGCTCATATTGTTCTTTTGTCCCTTTTCATCATTTGTATTCTTTTAAATTTCAAATCTTAAGACCCTATTCCGCTAATTCCTCCGTCTCGCTGTCCAATCGAAATGTTGTATTTTTTCAAAATAAGGCACGGTAGCCCTCCAAGGATTTGCCGATCAATCAAAGTCAAGATAAGATGGGAAATTATTCAACAAGTGCGATTCAACTCAACTCAAATCAAAAAGAAATCATTGTATCATTAGCTATTCATCGTAATGATCCTTTACATCAACTTGATCCAGCCTTTCGTAACAGCTTTTCCATCACTGAAACTCCGTCATTTATTGATTCGATAGAACCTACTGAAGGGGTTCTGACTTTAGAGGATGAAGGCAGTCAAGGAAGAATTAATTTTCAAGTAAATTTAAAGCCAAATGAAGCAATTCCAGCAGAATGGCAAATCAAACTCAGTACACATACTTTAGTTCTCCCCACTGCCGAGATGGTAGGAACTCCTGCAATGTTAAGAAACAATATTACCATTCCTTTCCAAATAAATGATAGTATAGAACCTTCAAATCCGAAAACTTTACTTCTTGTTTGTCGTTTTAATTAAATAGTTTGGCATTTTCAACGTATTTTACTTTTGTTTGGCAGTGTTATTATATATATAGTTCGTGGCTATAGAAGATAGTACTCTATCCTTTCATCTTATTTAAATTAATAAAAACTTTTGTAACTATTTTCATACAACACATTTTTCAACACAACAAAAAAATCAAAGATATCTGAAATAATGAGTATACAGAGGAAAGAAAGAGATCGATAGAGTAGAGCGAAGATCAACAAGATTTATTTCACATGATCTAAGAAATTTCTTATTTGTCTATGATATAAACAAAGAAACAGAAGTTTAAAGAAAGAAATCAGAGAAACGGAAAGATCAACTCACCTGAGAAATTCTTCTTCATTATCAGTAATCACATCATTATGACCTTTACCAGTTACCCACCATGGTGTATATTGATATTGTGGTTCAACTGCATTATACAAGCCTTGACCATGACGTATAGGCACTTCAATATCAGAATCACCATGAATAATAAATACAGGACATTTCACATTGTGAATACGATTAATATTAGGGAATATATCAAAACAAGCAAATAATCTACTATCAGTAATTACACGTAATCCTGATAATATAGGTGAATGTAATATTAAACCAGCAAATTGTTTCTTACTACCTAAAAAACAACTAGGACCACTACCAACCGATTGACCATATAATATTAGCTCCTTTTCAGGATTAGTAATATACTTTTTCTCTAATGCCCATTCATAAACTGTTGTGATATCTTGATAGGTTTGTTTTTCTGTTGGTCTTATACCATACATTCTACTTACACCATAACCTGTATAATCGTAAGCGATGATATTGACTTTTAATCGTGCAACCATTAAAATGAATAAGGTATTCATGATTCCACAATCAGAGGCATTACCATGACTGTAAAGGATGGTTTTAGTAGCCTCTGGGTGTCTATAGTAGAATACAGGTAGTTTGGTATGATTTCTTGTTTCTAAGAGATCTACGGTCAAATATTGATCAAGATCATAATTCATGTATTTATGATAACCAACATCTAATAAAAATCGTGCAGTGAACTTCTTGCCTGCTTCAGAATAATCAAATTCATAAGTGGGAACAGGAGGATGAAAGCTGTATTTGTAAGATTATTCAGTCGAAAGAAAACTGTCAAAACAGATAAAATTCACTTACGCTAAAGCAGATGCAACAACAGAGGCTTGACAACCTGAGGCACAGTATAGATATGTTAAAGTTCCAACAACTCCTCCCATTTTTCGTTGAAACATCAAAGTTTTTTCTGTTTCATTCATTCACTTCAGGCCGAAATTGGCCGATTAGAAATATTTTACGCCGCCATATCCACCATCTTTAATGTCAGCTCAGCTCGAACTCAATCATACAAAAAATCAGTAACAGCGAATCCTCCATGCTTTTCGGATATGGAGAACGTAAGGTTTGGGGAGAGCCCTGGTAAGTAGGGATTAATGTTGAACTTCCTATTGGGTGCGACATTTCTAAGTTGATTAAGTTCTGAGATAATGAATCAGCAACAATCTCTCCAATACGAAAAATTAGAACAAAGATAAATTATATTCTCAGCTCGAGTTAGTATGTGAGGGAAAATACAAACAAAAAATGTAGTATTACAGTTCTCTATCGTAGAATTCTTCAAGCGAGTTCTATTTCCATCTCCCCGCATTCATCAAAAGGCAAATTGTCGTACGCAAACCTAGAGGCTACAGAGATTACTCAGCAATTCTGACAGGTTATGGTGAGAGCGGCTGTGGCACTACTTCGGAACCTCAGAAGAAGGTTTGCCTGCCTCTCTCTCTTTCACGAACTTTTGCACCTCGGGTTCAAATACATCCTTGAAAATATAAACGCCTAGGGGATCGCTGGTTATGAAGCTTTAACTGAAGGATCATACACGGATGTTACCTGAAATGACTCCAACCACAACCCCAAAGATCGTGTTATAAAACGCCTCTGTCCTTTGTCGAAACCCCTTTTGCGTCCATAACTCTCTCTTTGAGAACACTGGATGAAGGTTTCGCTTTCTTATTGTCTGGCCAATCACTCGAAACATGTTGATTGGAATGAAGAAGGCGGACAGATAAATGCAGTGTCAAATTCTGCAAATTGTCGTCCCAAAAAAGCGCTTTTTCAAATCGGTGAAAATTGTCCCAGTCGGGTTTTAATCGAATTAAACCCGAGTGCTAACTGCTGTGTGAATTTTTTACGTTGTTTGATAACAAAACTAGTTGGTGTTCATTCTGTAGTAATTGTAGAGGCACTTCCTTGTCGCGTGGGCGTTCAGCATTTCCATTAAGCTTCATAGTAATAGAATACTTTGTGAAAAGTACCATACTTTTAAGTGATATATTTGAGAGGTTTGGTGCTTAGGGTGTAGTGTGAAGAACTTGAAGAAAACATCATCAAAGTCAGTAATCATTTCTCGGCGTTCTACTTAACAACTCTATTTGAACTTTGGTTCCATATAATTGAATTCCCAAGAGGTTATCCACAAGACACAACCGTCATTGAGTTTGCTTCTTTTGTATTATGAACAAATAAGTCAGAAACTCTTGTGCGTGTCTCCCTCCCTACCTACTTAATATACACTTTATTCTTAATTCCAACCTTATACCTTTTTAATAATGGGAAATCAGCCATCTAACACATTACATTTACGTACAAGTCGACTCTCCTCAAATGGAGGAAATGGTGATAATCCCAAAAATCGTCTTCTTCGTGAACATAAACGACATGGTGTAGTCAGTGTTAAAATTAATTCATCTAATTCAGGACGTAGATTAGGTGAAGGTCAAATTAGTCACATTGTAACACCAAAGGGAGCAATCCTCTATGGTTCTCTCTTCAATCCTACAGCGGTACAAAGAGGTAAGTAAGAACCAAGGTCGCCTCATTCATACATAATTTTATTATTTAGGTATTGCAAATTCAAGTTTACCGGTTCTTGTCCCTGGAGATATCGCTATCCCTGATTCCCGAGCGAATAAACTCCTCGTCAGCTATTGTTATGGCTGGCATTTAATTCCTTTCCCTGAAGTTTTCTCACGTCATTCTGGCACATGTTATGTCGTTGGAGATCGAAATGTGAATGGCCCGCCAGTTCAGATCAAAGTTGGTGATTGTTTCCGCTTAGGATCAGTCGGTCTTGTTGTTTCAGAAATGAAAATTGATGAAGAAAATGAACAAAAGATTGATGCGAAAACTTTACAATTCTTAAAAGATGAAGCATTAGCATTTGATACAAACGAAGATCTTGCTGCCTTAGCCTCTGATGAAATGATGGAAGGTGATGGACGTGAACGTGTTGGTAGTGATGTTGGTGGTGGTGGATTGGACGGTTCTTTACATCAATCATTTGATGCAGACGATCAAACGAATCGCGGTAGTATTGATGGTGATGGTAATGCATCTCCGACACCATTCTCACCCGGGAATGGTTTGACCAATGGTGAAAGATTTATCTGTTATATGTGTTACGAGACTCATAATACCCCAGAAGATCCGTTAATTGCACCTTGTGAATGTAAAGGAGATACCAGATTCTTGCATGTTCATTGTTTACAGAAGTGGTATCACACCTCAGCATATGGTTCACACGCTCAAGTCGTCCGCACCACTGGTAATGGCGCACCAGCTTGTAAGATTTGTGGCACTGCTTATAAGACCAATTTTAAACGATCTGATGGTCGCCGTGCAAGCATTCTTGAGGTAACCATACACTTATCAATCGTGATCGCTCTAAATGATCTTTTCTTTGATAGTTGGAGAACAGTGGTCCCTATCTCTCATTGGTTGTTGTGACGCATCACGACACGAACCCTGGTCTCTTTAACACGAAGTTTCGTTTAAATTTTGGTAGAAGAAATGGCATCTCTGCTGCTATCTCTGACAGCGATTTGAACACTGTTGTGATTGGTCGTTCTTCCAGCTGTGCGATGATCTTAGATTACCGCACAGTTTCCACTATTCATGCTAAAATCACCTATCAGGTATGGTTTTGTTTTTCATCTTTTTTCATTATTGTTATTTAACTTTGGCTTTGCTTCTTTCTCAGAATGGAAAGTTTTTCCTTTCAGATAATCGTTCATCGAATGGTACAATGATTTATATCAGAGAACCACTGCCAATCTCCTACTCACAACCTGTGAAGATCAGAATGGGACGAACTACATTATCCCTTCAAGCAAAGCGTAGTTGGACTGCTGCTATGCGATCGTTTGTTTTTGGTACTAATCCAAACGATGAAGCAAATGAACTCGCTTTACAAAGTCAGATTGGATTACCATCTCCGAATGATGTGATGAATTTATTGGTCCAACTGCACAATCTTCCACCAGATAAAAATTCATCTAATCATGAAACAGAAGGTAATAATCATCCTCCTACCTTCTTGAATCATCGTTCCTACACGATTCGTACAATAAATGAAGGAAGTGTTGATGGGGGTGAGTTTGATCGCTTAACAGACGGAGGGCATGGCCTAGCACAGCATTTCCATGATTTTGGTAATTTTGGTCAAGATCGGTTCTTTGTCGATGGAAATGAGGCTCGACAGACTCCAGATAATCGACGCGCAAGCGAAAACAATAGCCCCATGGCAATGAGCCCTAGTCCTAGTCATCAACAATTCAACGAAGAGAACAATCAGCCAAATCGAATCTTCTTAAACAATAACAGTGGTAGTGGCCATCATCAACATTTCAATTCTCAAGCGAGTCATAGCGGACGTGAAGGAGGAGAACCGATAATAACGCATTCCAATGAAGGAAGTCGCCAATTCAGGCATATCGAGTTTGCAGAAGGTGACAAAACCGCGAATGAAATTTATAATAACTTACAGGATGTAACAACTGATTCTCACCTTCCATTATCACCAAACTCGACCGGAGGAATGAGAAAATCATCATTGACTGCTCACGAGGCGGTGTTAATGAAAGAGAAGACCTCCATCTTATCTAAAGCAGCAAGCGAAGTCCCCTTCAGAGATGATGAAATCGAAGTTGAGGTAAGATTGGTTTTTACATTTTATTTTATGCAAAGCTTTAATTGTCGCTTATAGGAGGACGTCGTTGCGAGTAATGTGAGCACGATGCTAAGCTCGCCTCCGCGAGAACGTGGTGCCGGCAGTACTATCGTTGTTGGAAATCATGTTGAAGGAAACGAGATCTTTCAATCTATTAATGGTAGTGAAAATATGACCCCTGGATTGGTGAGCCAAAAATCGGTGGCGAACACTGAAGGAGTTCCAGCAGCAACTATCCCCGTTGCAAATGTATTCGCACTTCCATCCAGTGCTGGCTCCCATCGAAGAGGATCTTCGTCGGTTACTCCAGTAAATGTAATTAGTGACGATATGGAAGGAGTATTACGAACAGTTCCATCCGAAGAAAAATCAAACAATTAAAATAACTCTTGGTCATATTAGCTGCAAGTATTGTACATTATTTCCCTAGAACGACCCGCCACATATTTATCATTTTTATTATTATTATTTATTGCATTTATTTCATTATTATTTTTCTTTCAGATATTATTATCTTCACAAACGATGCACACAATCACAACAAGATCGAATTATCAAAGCAAAATCTATTACCTGTTGAGAAGGATGAAGGGGATCATTACCATACTTCTCTTCGCTATTCCATTATTTTCAAAGTTTGCGAGAGTTTTGACAGAGCTTTTCTTTCGTGTTGGCAAAAATCTCGTTTTTTTGGGATGAAAAGTCCGGAACTTCGATTCAATTGAAGGTGTATAGATCATGTAGCTCATATCATTAGAAGGGATTACAGTGATATTAGTTAGTCAGTGTTCATGTTTATGTTTTCTTTCATGTGTAATCTCTGTGGATGTGATATTATTTAGTGCTCAGGAAAAGAATTGAGAGACTTCTTGAGCACTTTTCCAAACTAACCTCTCTATTCCCGAACGAGATTTCACTTTTCTTTTTTCCCTCTCTCCTTTCTTTCTTCCTTTCTCTGTATGTTTTGTTTCCTTTTTCTTCTTCTTGATTATATATATCCCCTGATTTTCGAGTTAATTTTAATTTAATATCGCTAAAGTTCGACTGAATTCCATCAGAAATATCTATAGATACTACCTTCACCGTCGCAATGCAGAGAAAGGATTTTTGAGTGAAGAGGATCGAATAAAAGCATTTTGAATTAGCTGGTGATGGTATTTTCTAAAGTATGAAACGACTCTATTCGTACCTACATCTATCACTGTGAAGGTGATGCTCCTTGTGCTCTTAAACTAACTAAGCTAAGCAAACACATCCACCCAGCTAATCCACAATGCTAAATCTTCAACCCATAGTTTCGACAGTGATAATACGATCGAATATCATCATCGGATTCTGTCGTTTTCTTCAAAATTAACTTCGACTACTTCGCCAATAAAGCAACCTTCCAGAAGCAACGATATCACTTACTTAAAGTGTTTTAGATTCCCTTGAGTACAATAATTGAGGATGGAGAGAAAAGAAGTTGGAATTGAATCAGAATCAATTAAGTTAGAAGAACTTTACTGTGATGCCTGTCAACAACCTCACAATATCTCCACACTTTTACGATGCTCTCGATGCAAGTCAGTCTACTACTGTAGTAAAGAATGTCAAAAGATACATTGGAAACAACATAAATCATCCTGTCAAGAGTATGTGCATATTCAAGAAGAGATAACAGAACGTGAAGAACACGTCAATTCCATCCTTCAATTTTGCTGCAATTACTCGAACAACGACCCTCTCAATCCATCCGAAGCATTACCCGGAGATCTTAAAGGAGGTAAAATGGGAGAAGGTGAAGAGGGGAAAGGGTTATCTTATCTCAAAGTCTTTGATCTTTCTCATCTAAATTCACTGACGTGTGAGATCTGTTATGAAGTAGTTCCTGTAACAAACCAACAGCAATTCTTTTCTTTTCCATCTTGCAATCATGGATTTTGTATGAATTGCATTCAATCTTACTTTACATTATTAGATGATGGTAAAGAACCTCCTGTCAAAGAGATTGATGACGCCTCTAACTTCTCACAACCCACTGACAGCACTGCCTCACAGCAACGATGTCCATTATGTCAGAATAATCATGATCCATTTGATTCTACTCTCTGGCAGTTTGCTTATTCGAATGTGAATGATTTCTTGTTTCAGAGGAATCTTTTCCCCACTGACTCACTCCCTCACAAGCACTACACCGCCATAGCCAAGAGAGAGTACAAGCGATTTCTCAAGTTAATCGAGCCTTTCCCAAGTCATTTAGCACCTTTACAATTCGATGTATTAAAATTGAGAATGATGCCACTGATCCTCCCAGGGAAAGAAGAAGATGAGGATGAGATCTCTTACCAACCCGACACATACTATGAAGAGGAGAAGAAATACTGCCAACAACTACTACAAAGAGAGATTAAAGATATTTCCCTGAAATTATCGATTTATCAAACATATTTACTAAGTTTATTACATTTACAAACAGTGAAGGAAGCAAAAGAACTCTGTGAAAAGGTTTTAGAAGAAGTTTCAAATCTTTCGAAACCTTCTCTGATGATGATTACATCATCAATTAAGTGTCAGGAGATTATTAGTATGATTCAATATCATTATATGAGTCTTCTCTTCCAGGAGATTGATCAATCAAACTCCCTAGATGACGGGACGAGCGATCTTAAACAAGAAAAAATGTCCTCATTTCAGCATGTTATTCGTTTGATTCGAGAAGCGTTGCAGAGACAGCGTCACGATGGTCGCTTGTATCAGCTGTTATCAAAGGTTTATGAGCGACAAGGAAATAGAGAAGAAGCTACTCTCATTCTTCTCATCGGACTGCGCTATGTCTTACCGTGGGATAAGCCCAGTCTCCAGCAGTTACAAGAGGCTCTCCTTGGATTAGAACGAAGATGATTGAAGATAAATGAAGACAAATGAATGATTTATTCTTTCTTCTATTTCCACAATTATTTATTTACATATTATATTAGTTCATGAAAGATTGTCACTTGTCTCACTACTAATTAAATTTCATCATTTTGCATGTCCATCCTCTAATAGTAGTCGTACTATTGATGGAAAATATGAGCGATGAGTTTGTCTGTTTTAGGGAAGTATCACGATGCTAGAACAGTCGAATCGTGTATGATGGCGCTCATCATAATCACCATATTAGTGTTGTAGTCTTTCTCGCCTGCACAATTTCTTTTTGTATTCCACTTCTTCTACTTCCTACTTTAAATGTTACAAAATTATATAAACCACACAGAATCAAGTCTAATTGTCAAGTCTAATTAGTAAAAGAAAGTCAAAATTGATTGAATAAAAGTATATTTGAGATATCAAAACACTAACACTTTCGATGAAAAGGATTCTAGAGTCTTAGTATGGAACTAATTATAGAAATCCATTATAGGATATTTTTCTGGCTCATCCTCCTTTTATATGAACTCTCGAATACAGATAAAGCCCGATAAAACGTTGCTTTCTGTAATTGTTGATCAATCTGTTCTCAGAGAAGCTCCACAATTTGGCAGATACGAAACTATCACTTACTACGTAACTGAAAGGATTATGAAGACGAAGAACATTTTGTTACAATTACAATGAAATGAAATTCAATGATAGTGGGTAGAGTATGATAGTTTGACAGGGAAGAAAAATAAAATTATCAAAATATGGTAGATCCATACTGTTCTGAGAAACAAGTAGTATTACTTATTATATGTGAGAGATTTAATTATCCTTGCTTAATACAACCTTTCCAATGGCTGTCCCACTCTCCAAAATCTCATGAGCCTTGCGCATGTTCTCCACATTATAAGGCAAGATAGATGATACAGTGGTCACTAGCACCCCATCATCGATTAATTGAGCAATGCTCTCTAAGATGAAATGTTGTTGGATAGGGTCTTCATTAAACAATGCGCGAGTAAACATTAATTCCCAGGTTAATGTCACACGTTTCAACATCAATCCTCTTAATGTCACAGGTTCTAATGACTCTAAGATGGAGACAATTTTTCCAAACGGTTTGATCACTTGTGCGTATTGCTCAGTGTAGACTGAGAGGAACACACCATTGTAGATATACTCCACACCATCTATTCCAGCTGCATCTAATTGTGCTTTCAATGGTTCACGATGATTGATCACTAAATGAGCGCCAAGCTTCTTGCAGTGCTCGATACTCTCTGGTCGAGAAGCTGTGGCGATCACATACAACCCCAATAACTTCGCAGCTAATTGAATCACCAATGATCCTACTCCACCAGCTCCTGGTACGACTAAGATACGCTTTCCACGATTGGCCGGATCAAAAGCCTTTAACTCTAAATGCTCGAATAATCCTTCCCATGCAGTTAAGCCGGTAAGAGGAAGTGCAGCAGCTTCGGCAAATGATAAGCTACGAGGTGCTCGACCAACAAGTCTTTCGTCAACAATCGCTAAATCAGAATTTGTTCCTGATTTAATTAAATTTCCAGCATACATAACTTTATCTCCTACTTTGAATAATGTTGCCTCAGGTCCGACTTCGACTACTTCTCCTGCACCATCATACCCTAACACACGATATTCATCAATATCACGACCAAAGTAACCGATACGAACGCTTGTATCAACAGGATTCAATGCAACAGCTTTGATGAGAACTCGAATATCTCTACCTTGTAAAGGTAATAAAGGAATAGTAATATCTTCAAGTTTACTCGCATCACCAAAATCACGAATACCAATGGCTTTAACTTTACCATCAACTAAATATTGATCTAAACTCATTCTATAGAAAGAAAGGAAGCTGAAGAGACTATGACAAAAGAGGAAAAAGTTTGTTTGTTTGGATTTGATGTAATTAAATTATGAAGATACTGTAGTAGTGATATGAACCGATCATAGAGGAAGATCAATGCTCGAATCTTCTATCTTTTTTCTTTGAAACTGAAAATGACTGTCTCCTAACTTATTTCACTTCAATTTTTCGTATTTGCAATCATCACTTCCTTTCATATGAGCCGTAAAGTAACAGAGGTAAATTTACAACCGTAAAACACCTTCGCAATTCTATCTAAAAGATAAGGTACTTTTACGGTTATGAATTTACTTCCGTGATTTGTGGTTGTTCTAGAACAAGGAGGTGAGGAAGTGGTGTAATGCAAAAACAAAACAAAACAAATATCTTCTAAAAGATACAACAAACAATATATTAGCAAAGACATTGCTTGCTCTATTACAATTTATTTGAGAAAAAGGAAAAGAAAACTCTTCTTCTCTCGTTTTTCCTTTTCCTTCTATTATTTCTTCTTTAGAATGAGTTTAGATCAATATTTAGTTGATGGTAAAGTTAAAGCCATTGGTATTCGTGAGTATGGTGATGTTAGTAAACTTGAAGATATTACTATTCCTTTATTACCTTTACAAGGTAGAGATATTCGAGTTCTCATCAAGGCTGTTGCATTGAATCCTGTCGATACCAAAATTCGTGATGGTCATTTTGGTCGTGATATTGATGAATATCGTGTGTTAGGTTATGATGGAGCAGGAGAAGTAGTCGAAGTCGGACCTGAGGCAACATTATTTAAAGTAGGAGATAGAGTGATGTATTCTGGAATCTTCACTAGATCAGGAACAAATTCTGATTTAGCGATTGTCGATGAAAGACTTGTTGGTCGAGCTCCGAGCAGATTATCCTTCGCCGAAGCTGCTGCACTTCCTCTTACCGGCTTAACTGCATGGGAAGGATTATTTGAGCAGCTAGGGCTCAAGGCTTTTGATCCGGCCAATCGTGGAAAGCGTATCTTAGTCTTACCGGGAGGTGGTGGAGTAGGGTCATTGGTGATTCAACTGGCTGCAAAGCTATTGGGATTGTATGTGATAGCCACAGCTTCTCGACCAGAGAGTATCGAGCACTGCAAGAAGCTTGGCGCTCATTTAGTGATCAATCATCGTGAACCATTGAAAGCACAGTTAGATACAGCAGGTCTCGATGGTGTGGAGTATATCTACAATGGTTACGATCTGGCCGTTTACACTGAACAATACGCACAAGTGATCAAGCCATTCGGTAAGATTGTCTCCATCTTAGAGTCAGCAGGACCTGTAACGCTAAGAGGATTAATGTTGAAGCGTGTTACGTTAACCTGGGAATTAATGTTTACTCGTGCATTGTTTAATGAAGACCCTATCCAACAACATTTCATCTTAGAGAACATCGCCCAATTAGTGGATGATCAAGTGTTGCAGACCACTGTATCATCTATCTTGCCTTATAATGTGGAGAACATGCGCAAGGCTCATGAGATTATGGATGCTGAGGCCGCAGTTGGAAAGATTGTCCTGAGTAAGGAACATTAAATATTAAGCACACACAATAAGGAATTCTTGTTTCCGTCTATGGCAAAGTACTTGTCTATGGATATACCATATCAAAATAGTAAATGAATAATTTAATATATTGTTCTTCCGTCCTTGCCACACACAACACAGCAACTCTTTACTTGTAACTGTAACACAATTTTCTTTGCCTTCGTCTACGAAGAAAAATGATTGAACTAGATCAATTAATCCTATCAACTTGAGGAAAAAAAACTTCGAGACACCTACTATCAAGAATTAATCTTCTATTACTCTTCTTAGAATTATCATCGCTAATCTTATTACTCTAGTCCTGCAAACTCTCTAAAACTCTCAACGAAGGTAATTTACTGTTCGACAATTTATGGTTCGAAATTTCCCTCCGTTATTTCGCGGTTCTTTGAGGAAGTGTAAAATGCAAATACAAAAGATCTTCAAGAATAAGATTCTATAATAAGATATACAATGTAAGATGTAAGATGTAAGATGTAAGATGTAAGATGTAAGTGATGTAAGTGATGGAAGAAGGATGTGTAAATGAAGACAAACATTCCAACATAGTTTGATTGAAACAAATCCAATAAATTACCTCTTCTCTATCTTCTTTGCTTGTAGTTCTTCTTTAGAATGAGTTTAGATCAATATTTAGTTGATGGTAAAGTTAAAGCCATTGGTATTCGTGAGTATGGTGATGTTAGTAAACTTGAAGATATTACTATTCCTTTATTACCTTTACAAGGTAGAGATATTCGAGTTCTCATCAAGGCTGTTGCATTGAATCCTGTCGATACCAAAATTCGTGATGGTCATTTTGGTCGTGATATTGATGAATATCGTGTGTTAGGTTATGATGGAGCAGGAGAAGTAGTCGAAGTCGGACCTGAGGCAACATTATTTAAAGTAGGAGATAGAGTGATGTATTCTGGAATCTTCACTAGATCAGGAACAAATTCTGATTTAGCGATTGTCGATGAAAGACTTGTTGGTCGAGCTCCGAGCAGATTATCCTTCGCCGAAGCTGCTGCACTTCCTCTTACCGGCTTAACTGCATGGGAAGGATTATTTGAGCAGCTAGGGCTCAAGGCTTTTGATCCGGCCAATCGTGGAAAGCGTATCTTAGTCTTACCGGGAGGTGGTGGAGTAGGGTCATTGGTGATTCAACTGGCTGCAAAGCTATTGGGATTGTATGTGATAGCCACAGCTTCTCGACCAGAGAGTATCGAGCACTGCAAGAAGCTTGGCGCTCATTTAGTGATCAATCATCGTGAACCATTGAAAGCACAGTTAGATACAGCTGGAATAGATGGTGTGGAGTATATCTACAATGGTTACGATCTGGCCGTTTACACTGAGCAATATGGCCAAGTAATTAAGCCATTCGGTAAGATTGTCTCCATCGTAGATTCAATACAACCATTGAAATTGAGAGAACTAAGATTCAAACGCGTGACCCTAACTTGGGAAGTGATGTTTACTCGTGCTTTGTATGATGAAGATCCGATCCAACAACATTACATTTTAGAGAACATTGCTCAATTAATTGATGATGGAGTGTTGGAGACCACTGTATCATCTATCTTGCCTTATAATGTGGAGAACATGCGAAAGGCTCATGAGATTATGGAAAGTTGGACAGCAGTTGGAAAGGTTGTATTCAGCAAGGATAATTAAATTTCTAACACACTAATCACTTGACTATTGCCTGAACAATATGATTCATTTCATTGTAAATATAAGAAAAATCCTTTTTGTACTCATGCATAATATCGAGGGAGTAACTGATGATAGTATATTACATATTACAATACAAAAAACACAAGAAAAGAAGGAAGAAAATAATGCATGCATAAGAAATCATTCAATTGATCCTCCTATCAACTGAGAAAAAAAACATCTACTAGTAAATACTATTTAATAGAGAAAGAGACTTTAGATCAATCAATGGAGAAAGCAACTTTTTACACATATCACACACATGAAAAATAATAATGAAGAAATACTACTGTTACTACTAATTACTTAATACTACTATTATTATTGTTTAAATCCCCAATAAAATAACCAAAACCTTAATATATATAAAACCAAACTCTAATGACAAGCTATTTCCTTTATTTAAAACCACATAATAGCCATATCAATAATCATGACAAAGAAGAAGAAGAATATCAGAGAAGAGAGGAAGAACACATGAAAGAATAAGATAGACAGACAAAAAAACAAGAAGAAACAAAATAGAGAGGAGGGTTAATTGCTCATGAGTATACAAGAATAATAATAATAATCATTCATTAATTTATCTTCTTTTCATCTTATATTACTATGATTCTTAATTAATTAACGCTGCACCTCCTCCTATCTCAGCCTTTGTTGGAGGGAAATCTAATGCAGTAATCGGTGCTCCTTCAGGAGTCATTGTCGCATCATTCGAGGTTGTTTGAGGTGAAGGAGCAGTTAATAATTGCCATTGTTGATGTAATTTCCCTTTATTTGTTTTCACTAATTGATATTTCTGAAATCCTGCTTGTGAGAATCGTAAACATAATCTTTCCTGTTCATCAAAATATTGCCAATCAAATACATATTTTGGTGGTACATCAACATGTCGTATAGCATTTGCCGTCTTCTGGGAATAACATCGTACTTTGGATACTTCAGGATGATCAAACCATACATTACCTGATGCAATACACCATGTAGGTGATGGACCATGAAATACGATTGACTTTAATCCATCGATTGGCAATCGTTTATATGACCATAATCTTGTATGAACAAGATATTCTGTGAAATAACCATCTTGACATCCTTTACAACGACGACGATTCTTATCAGTGAAATTCCCTATCATATGATTAAAATGACAAGGGTTTTATTTGATATTATGCCATTTTCTTACCGAAATACATGTTTTCTTTGAACCATTTCTCTCGATTAAAGAAGACTGCTGCTAGATCCACTTTACCAACGAAAGGTCGTGGTTGCATGGTATAAGCCAAAGCGTTCATAAATAACATTGAATTAATACCGAGACAGAACTCATTCCATGTCTCTCTTGTCTTCCTGAAATCATGATCTAGACACAGGACAGCTTCGTTACTATATCAATATGATGTGTGAATACGCAACTTACCTTGATCAGCTATATTACGACTGTCTAAAGGCACAAAGACCATGTCAGGTACTCCACTGTCATCATCATGGTTCTTGACATGCATTGTCTGACGAACATTCTCAATAACCTTTGAGCCATAGATATTATCAGCATTCGTGGCAGAGATCCAACGACAGTCAAGTCGTTTATGAAGAACCTGACGAAGAACATAGTCAGTTGGAGTGTAGGCTGCATCTGTCGGCGAATACTATTATAACAATAGTTATAAGGATGATAAAGGGTCAGAGAGACGATGGATACTACAAGGGAGATGAGAACTCACAGCTGGTCTATACTTCGCTGGGACATCAAAATAGGTGAACCTTGAATCATTATACTTCTGAAGCATTCGTAGGAGCATTGTCTCAAAGGGTCGATTGTCTGTGATGAATAGAATTGCCTCCCAGTTCGGATCTGTTTGACGTAACAAAGCTAAGAAAAGAAGTATTAAGATTAAATAAGGTTAAGAGTGAGAGAAAGACAGCTTACATTCAGCGAGGTCGTCAATGCCGCCGCCTGTCACACTCTCCACTGCAGGTCCATTATTATGATGTTTAGTCCCATGCATCTTCGCAGTACGAACTAATAGACACACTTTATTTCCATTAGGATCTAATGGCTGTGACCATAATTTCTTATCTTTCCTCTTTATCTCATTATTACTCACAAGGGCAGAAGAAGAGAAAGAAAGGGATGATAATGCTAAAGACCTTTGAACTAAATAATCTCTAGCAACTTCTTTCTCATATTGATGATATAATTCATATCTTAATCCACTATAAATCGTTTCAGGTAGTTTTAATGGTATTGTATTAATATTGTTAACGACTTCATAATTCTTTTGAAGATAATCACGATGAATTTCTAATGTACTCTCACAGATCATACCTGGTATACGTAATAATTCACCACCATATTCATAGAATAATACCTCATCAGGTGTTATATCACACCATTTAGAAGGATCATGAAATCGAATATCTTTTTGACTTTCTGGTGTTGAGAGACAGAGTCCATCGAAATAGGTTAAGTTAACCCGTTTATAATAAAGGTAAGAGGATATATTATATCCATGATGATGTAATGTCCCAGCAATAAAGAGTGGTTGTTTCTTGGTATAACCAATCCAAAAACCAAGACGATCAATGGCTAAGAATCTTTGCATTAAAGAAGGCATTGTTTCTGTTTTAATCATGAAAGCATGTAGTTTAATAAATGCACCTTGTGTTTCACATTGTAACATTGGACCAACTAATCCTATCGGATGATTTGGTTGAAAGAGAAGGGAACGATACTCTTGTAACCATTTCCCTTCTTCACGAAGTAGGAATGGTCCACGAGCGTTATTGCTTAGGAAAAACATTGATCCAAAATTTTTCATAAGATATGGTTGTAATAATTGAATAAAGCGATGAAAACAAAGTGCTTCACTCATAGGCCATGGTATATCAACAACAACACTATTCCATGTGTTCGGTGAGATAAAATCTTTTAAATTATTAATCTCACCTATCGTGTAAATCCAATAGAAATTAGTACTAATCGATTTAGGAGCTTTGCTAGAGTCTAATGTGATGGAAGCATTGAATAATAGCTCGTTATTGATCAGTGTTTCGATGGATTGCTGTGGGTTGGTTTGACCACTAACTGCATAAGTTACAATAGTTCTTTGATTTTTAGGGATTTTTAACTCATCTAATTTATTTATAAAGGTATAAAGTTTCTCTAATTGTTGTGGTAAAGTGTTTAGTGGTGGTAAAGCATTAGGAAAGGCATTATGTTTGGAATACTTTCCTTTTGTCTCATAATGTTGTAAAGCATTGGGATAGGTGTTAGATTCCCGGGTAAGATCATTTCTAGACTCTAAATAAGCTAACCAATCAAATGGATTCTCATTAGGGATGATTAATTTCCCATCAGGATGGTGTTTAAAGTATGCGGCTTCTTCTGTAGTCGAGGTAAAGTCGATCAGGAAGGAGAATATAATCCAAAATATAACTAACATTCTACCCAAAATGGTATCTACACTAATACAAACATATACTCTCAATAAGAACGCTTCAAATGAAGTAAGTCAAAGTCAAAAACACACTTTACGGTCAATGATGACAACTATACGTAAAGAACTTCAATATCAGAGCCTTGAAGTCAGTACAATAAGCTCTGCTCCAGTGTCTAATCCAACAACACAAAGTGAACTTCCAAATCTCTTTGACTTTAGAATAACTGACGAATAACGTCTATATAAAGAAGGTGCAAAAGACCGAAAGTGGAAAAGCAGAAAAAAACTATAATTAAATAAATCGAATTTTCAAATACTCAATTATTTGAAAACTCGCAAATAAATGTTATTAACATTTTACCTTTACCGGTAAGGCTTGCGCTTTTTGTGAAACAATCAATGATTGAATAGAATTCAATCAAGAAAAGGTCACTTGAAAGGAAAGAGAAGCTGATTTAATATGAAATCGATTTTATCAAATAGCAGTTATATCAAGCTAAGGCAATCGTTGCAGCGAAATCGACCCTTATTCAGTTCTATTCGAAAATATTCAGCCACCTCCTTGCCAAGAGATGGTGACAAGTACTCATACAAGGAAGATTTCGTATATAATCCTTCTAATATAAGAAATTTTTCAATTATAGCTCATATTGGTAGGAATTTCTAGCATTTGAATGGTTCCTTAGGGTGATTTCTTCTTTGATAGATCACGGTAAAAGTACCTTGGCAGATCGATTGCTCGAATTGACTGGTACCGTTGCCAAGACTGACATGCAAAATCAGTTACTTGATAGTATGGATATTGAAAGAGAAAGAGGTATTACGATCAAGCTCAATACAGCTCGTATGAACTACAAGGCAAAGGATGGCACTACCTACTTGCTCAACCTCATTGATACCCCGGGACACGTCGATTTTGGATATGAAGGTAGCTCATTCTCTTTCATCTTTTCCTTATTGTATTTATTTTCTATTGATATCTAGTGTCTCGTTCGCTGGCAGCGTGTGAAGGAGCTTTATTAGTTGTTGATGCGTCACAAGGAGTTGAAGCTCAAACCATTGCTAACGTCTATCTTGCTTTAGAGAATAACCTAGAAATTATCCCAATCTTAAATAAGATTGATTTACCTACAGCTCTACCTGATATCGTGAAGCAAGAGATTGAAAACACTATCGGACTTGACTGTGCTCAAGCTATTCCATGTTCCGCTAAACTAGGTCTTGGCGTTGATAATATCCTCGAATCTATCGTCCATACTCTACCAGCTCCACAAGGAGATCCTAATGCACCACTGCAAGCATTAATCTTTGACAGTTTCTATGACGTCTATCGTGGCGTCATTGTGATGTTTCGTGTTGTTAACGGCCAAGTGAAGAAAGGTGATAAGATTCAATTTATTAATAGTGGTAAAGAATATGAAGTATTAGAAGTTGGTATACAAAATCCTAAACAACATAAAGTTCCAATCTTACGTGCAGGGGAAGTGGGATATCTTCATGCTAATATTAAAGCAGTAGAGGATGCACGTGTTGGTGATACCATCACACTAGCAAAGGAAATTGAGACTGTTAAACCATTACCTGGTTATCATCCTGCAAAACCGATGGTATTTGCTGGTGTATATCCTACAAACTCTGAAGAATTTGAAAAACTTCGTGATTCCATTAAAAAACTGAAACTCAATGACTCCGCACTCTCCTTCATTCCTGAGACTTCCTCTGCTATGGGCTTTGGCTTTCGATGTGGCTTCCTTGGTCTCCTTCATATGGATATCGTCAGAGAACGATTAGAAAGAGAGTATAATATGGATCTCATTATCACTGCTCCAAGTGTGGTGTATAAGATCATGAAGCGAGATGGTGATGTGGAATATGTTGATGCACCAAGTAAACTACCTGAACCACAATACTATGATGAGATTCAAGAACCATATGTTCGATTAGAGATTTTATCACCATCAGAATATAATGGAGCATTAATGAAAATTGCTCAGACTCGTCGAGGAGAATTCGTTGAATTAAAATATCTGACACCTACGAGAGCTAGTTTAGTATATGAGGTAAGTTTTCTGCAACACAAAACCACCAACTCCCCTTCACTCACCCTATCTCTCTATAGATGCCATTAGCTGAGGTGATCACCGATCTCTTCGATCAGTTAAAGTCAATCACGAAGGGTTATGCTTCGATGTCTTTCCAAGAGATAGGATATCGAAAGAACCACCTAGTTCGGTTAGATATCCTCATCAATGGCGAAGAAGCCACTCCTTTAGCAATGATTGTCCATCGTGATAAAGCGTATGACATTGGTAAAGCAGTCTGTGGGAAATTAAAGGAGTTTATTCCTCGTCAGTTGTTTAAGGTGCCAATACAGGCCTGTATAGGCAGTAAGATCATAGCCTCCGAGCAGATCACTGCCATGAGAAAGGATGTCTTGGCGAAGTGTTATGGTGGTGATGTCACAAGAAAGAAGAAGTTATTAGCAAAGCAAGCAGAGGGTAAGAAGAGAATGAAAGCGATTGGTCGAGTGAATGTTCCGCAAGAAGCCTTCCTCGCTGTGATTCGAGTGAATACTGACAGCGAGAAGGAAGCATAATCTGTCTATTTATAATCTTTGAATGAACTGTAATTGTATTATTGTGATTTCCTCTTCGTTTATAATAGTTTTTTATCTCTCGATGAAATATAGATTTCGAGTGGTTAGTGTATGTATTGTAAAATAATAATAAACTTCTTCTATCTTATCATATATTATACAAATATTATATCAATCTTATTATAATTAAGGGAAAAGAAATCTTGAGTCAATTAAACCATGCTTTGATATTGCAACCTAATATAACATAACATAAGAAGAAATAACATAAGAAATACACATAGTGATTAGTGAAGATAAATAAATAAAACAAATCACTCATTATTACTTACCTTTCCTAGATAATATCTCCAATAGGTAATACCCCAATTACTTAAATAACATAATAATATTGATATCATGGTATTATTAAACCACATATCATAGATGGAATATGTTAATATATTAAATAATAATAAATCTAATTCATTCCCATAAAAGAAACATTTCGTATAATTCGTTTGTTTTGTATCAGTAATAAAGATAGATGGTTGATTTGGTGTAGATAAATCAGGTGAATCATTTGTCATATATTCATAATAATTTCTTTCTTTAATATTATATCGTAAATATGATTTAGAATAATTATTATCAATAAATTCTTTTAAAAATGATATTAATGTATTCCATGTACTATATAGTTTATCATTTGGGACATGAGAATAATAGAAATTACCTAATTTTATACCCTTCTGATGCTTGGAGGAGTTTATATTACCTGTATTTAAACGATTATAACGTGAATTAATATTCCATATACTATTAGCTTGATCATTCCCTCCTCCTCTTCGATTAGATTGTTGTTGCTGTCTTTGTTGGATCTGACTCTCTTGTTGTCGTCGATAGTCTAATATATCATTAATGGATTGTATTTGTAATAATTGATGATATAATTTCATATATTCTTCAAACCATTCACCTGATAGAAACAATTCAAATGATTGGATATCAATTGGTGCATTTTCTAGCGCACGATCCATTAATAGACCATTCTCTTCATGTGATAACATATTAATGACTTCTAACATATTAATATCCGCATACTGTATAGAGGAATGACAATGTAGATAATAACCATGATATTTCTCATCTAATACAAATAATGATATTTTTAATATTGTACAAAAGTCAATAAACTTTGATTCAATGGATTCTGTGAAATAATGTTCATATATGAAATAATTCCATAAATATTGGAATAATGATAATATTAACCAAAAGAATGTTGTATTACTAAATCTTAAGACAATATTCATTGGATATTCATTATTAGGATTATTTAAATCATTTAATGATGGTTGATTGGTACCATTGTTATCTAAATTTAATCCAATCATAAAGAACCCAATCCAAAATAATGTGAAGATAATATTTGATTTTCTGGTAATTTGTATGTCTAATAGTTTATTGGCGACTAATACAGTGCGCCAGATTGAGATTTGATAGCTATCACCACCTCCTCCACCTCCTTTACCTCCTTCTTCTGCTTCCCCTGCTGCCTCCCCATTGGCCATTTTCTGACCAGCAATCTTCTTAGTCGCGGCAGCAGACGTAGAATGAGTATGTTTATGCTTGGCTGGTTCCCAATCAATTAAATATAAATGGAAATTACCTTGTTTATATACTAATTGATATAATACATAACATATTTGAAAGATAGCAAGAAGATGTAATTGAACTACAAATATTAAATAAGGTGAATGAAAAGCGCTTATCTGTATCATAGGTGGTAACAGGATCGATGGAACACTCTGTAATTTATAGAAAACAAAGAAATACCACGTCACTAATACAGTAATGGGAAAGAAGACTATGACATAACTATTCATCAATAATAATAGAATATTCAACATATTTTCAAAATTAATTGCACCTAAATCAGATGTTAATTGTGCTTGTGTAATTACACGAGAATTTCTTTTATTCCAATTATAATATCTTAAAAAGAAATAAAACATACATAGAATAAAGATTAATATCATAAATATAAATAATGTTGATTCAAATACACTTAAATCGATCGTATAGATGACTTGGAAATAATAATCAACGACAGAATCGGTCTTACCATTATAATTATCATTATCAATCTCTGTCCAATCAGATGGTGACACTGTCGCATATTGTATCGTTAATGCTGGTGGGTAAATACCACTTTGGGTATCTTTCATTCTTCTGACATGGAATAATATCTTTGATGCATATCGGATGACAGTAGGATCGCCATCAACTGTCTCACGACCGGATACGACGTCAAATAAATAAAACCGACGAACGACATGATCATGATCATCACAAAAATGATCAAATTGTGAATAATAATCCATTGGCATTTGTATTAAATGTATTAATCGTACTGGTATTGGTGCATATTGATTCGTAACTGGGTCATAGATAAATAATTCATGAAATAATTGTGTATCAATCGTACTAGATACCGAATTTAATAATGATCTTAATTCACATTCATAATTAATCTCAACATTATATCCATAATATTGCCATGTTGTTGATGTACTATCACCACCACCTTTATTTGTATATGGTGTTGATCGTTTACAGTAAGTAAAGAACGTGTCTAGTGGTGTAAATTTGTAGAAAGTTCCATTAAGATAATAGGATGCAATAATATATTTTAATTGATCTTGACGTAATGAGACTAAATTTTGATATATATTTTGCTCACAGACTGTTAATCCATCATAATTACGATCATAATAAATCCATGGCATACCGGTTACCCAACCTGTGATATTATATGGTGAAACAAGTGTCCTGATTGCTGGCCGTGCAAGATCAATATATGCTTGACAGGTAGGATGACTTAATGAATATAATGCTAAAACACATAAATTCGCTAATAATTGACAATATCTAAAAGAATCTACTGTCCAATAATATTGACAGTTGGTTGCAGCATATACGAAATAATGTTGCATCGTTAGTGATGAAACTTGACGTGTGATTGTATCATCATCATTACTTGTATACGAAACAACAATTGCAGAGGAAAGTTCTTGTATGTAAGGGGTTGCTAATGTGGTACTAACACAAGATTGTGGTCCAATACCATTTACTCCAACGATAGTATATCCTGTAGGACACCGACAGCTATACACGTTATTTACAAAGGACATAGTCATGAGAGGGTCAGGACAGGATTGACATAAATATCGACTTGCAGTATAAACTTTTCCAGCGATTCGACCACTTGTTGTGATGACCATACTACCAGTGGGACACGCCTGGCAGATCTTAGCAGGAAGGAACTTTCCTAATACGTCTTTCTCGATTAAGACATATCTATTACTGCAACCACAATCACCCGTTGAAGTGATAAGGCCAGTGGTATTGGTTCCACATGGAAGACAGGTTGATCCATCACTAGTGGAGGCCTTATTCAACTTCACACAGGACACACATTTATAGGATAGACAACTTGCCGAAGTATCCTGACGCAGAGGCAGTTAGAAACAATCAGAACAGGGAGAAGGGTACTTACTGTAGCTGAAGAACACGTTGAATTACTCACGGTTTCAAAACCTGCACTACAAACACATCCTGCACTATTACCTGAACCATCAATAATCAGTGAGGAGGCCGTTTGATTGGAGGGACATTTGGCACAATTTAATCTACTAGAATCAAAGTAATCATATCCAAGTGATGTACAAGTTTGAATGCTATTTCCATTTAAATAATTATTAATAGTAATCTCTGAGGTAATGACAGAAGAATCACAAAGATCACAGAAAAGAAGGAACAAAGTGAAAAGGAGAAGACACCACATAATCAAAACACTCTCCAAAGAACCTAAACAATAAATCTAAAGTGAAAATTTCTTGATTCTTATCACAGCAAATGATAATTCTATTTTGAAATTATTTTCAATTTTTTGAAATAAAACTGCTAAACTGTGCACCGCGCACACTGTGCACTAATTCTATGCACTTCCAGTTCCGCTCTTTGTTCGTTCTCAAGCAACTACGACAAGGAATGATCGTCTCAGGATTGAGCTTACAAGCATTATCTTTCATTATGATCCTCTTTTTGTGTGAGTATGCTTTGGCGAGAGATATATCAGATCTCCAAGTTCCGAGTGTTATCACATCTCCCTTCCAACAGTTGACCGTTAATTACCTCGACACAAACACGACGACGAATCCCACAACCTCTCCATCATTCCAGCCAACGCAGAAGAAAAGTAATAAAGATGAAGGCCTTAGTGATGGTGAGGTGGCCCTCATAATAGTTTGTGTTCTCATCGGAGTATCTGCTATGGCTTACCTGTTAATGTACAAATATTTTAATTCTGAAACTCATTACCGGCAGTTACGATGGCAATTTTCACCTAGTGCACATGGTCAACAAGTAAATCAACGAGACCCTTTGCTCTATGCCCCTCAGTCGGATGCATATTTCTCATCTTCTGCACATGAGGCCTACTTTCCCAGTATTCAATCCAGATCAGCTCGATCCTCTTTCTCTGGTATTCAACCTACTATAGTACAAACCTCTTATCACCCTTACCATGATGCGTTCACTCCAGATGATGACCTGAGACTATGATATAGTAGTATGTGATATAGTAGACATTGTGTATTGATCTTCGTAGATTTGTATAAATTATTTAGAATTAATATGGAACCTTTGCATTAAAAGATAAAGGTTAAAAAGAACACTCTTATCAAAACATTCCTCTCATATAGAACATTTGTCATTCGAGAAAACTTTTTAACAAAAATTATCCTGCATGCAATTTTATCAGAAAATAATCTTACTAAGGACTTAAAAGGTCTCTATAGACGATCTTCTCCGCTTTCCTTTTGTGGGAGTTTGTCCGATTCATTAAGTTTATCAAGTTCTTCCTTGAAGTCATCATAAGGCATCTCTGAACCAGTGCTCTCTTCATGTGAATAAACAACTCCTCTAGTTGGATGAATAATTAATAATCCTCCTTTCAAAAGACCTTCTCCTTTTAGATTGCCTTCAACTCCTTTCTTCTCTAAACGAGCAGACAAGGTCTTGTAATCCGCGTACAGGCGGAAAGGATTCCAGGTGTGTAAGCTCTGGCTCAACAAATTTTTATTGCCAAGATAAGAATAAAATGTGCGATCGTGATCGAGGTATACAGGAAAGTTGTTAAAGTACTTCGATTGGAACTCTCCCACTCCGAGGATTTGATCAGTCTCTGCACCACTCACGGGAGCCACTTCTTTGATCACGCCAACGAGACTTGCCCCAGTATACTCACCAGATTTGAATCGTGAGGATATCTCGAGCGCATCCTCACGGCACAAAACTCATCCAGGTCTTCGGATAACAAATAACATGACAGGACCAGAACTCCATAAGCTGCCAGATTCAATCGATTCTCCAGCGATAGCTCCTGCTATGACTGGAGACAGCCGAATACGAGCTAAATCAATTGTTGCCTTCATTCCCTTGCTTGATTTCACTGTACAAAGTAGTAATAAAGTAACAACAACACGTGAAGAAGTGAAGCAAAAACGTGAAGAAAAACATTTGGGAGGCGGAAAGTAAGTTACGCCAAAAGGCGGAAAAGAGAAAAGTATTTTCGCCAGAGAAACCACTGGCGGATGGCGAGAATGAAGAATTTGCTTTCAACTTTTTATCAGTAGATTCATCAATCATCATTGAACATCCTCCCATGAGATCGATCATCATCGAGTAACTTTGATTTGTTCTGCAAAGTGTTCAGTGAATTGTAATTTCATCCTTCTTGTGTAAAAGGAAAAGGAGGTTGGATTTCAATTTAATTTTAAGTTTTAATTGAGAATGGGAGTTGTTGCCTCCACTCCCGCTTCTCACCAAGAATGGACTTCAGCGTCAAATCTTGTGAGACCGTCTCTCTTCAGTCCTCCAGGTACTTTATTCTCTTCTCCTTGTGTTTTGCCTGGTTTATTAAAGATATTTTATAGAACTCTGGCACGATTATGAAAATCCCGTATTTGTCATACCTGATGCTTTTCAACTAGAAAATGAAGATAAAAGGACTTTAATTCAACATCATATAACACAAGGAAGAAATTTTGAGATTAATAGAGAAACAGGAAACATTAAAAAGAATTCTATGACTCAAAAGAAATATTCTTTACATTCCATACAACCCATGATAACCATAGATGAAAAATCGATCAAATTTATTCCAATTTTCTCTATTTCTCAAGCAAATGAAATGAAAGAACATGTGCCATCATCGTCATCGTCTGGTGTTCGTCAACGAATTGAAAATTATTTAAAATTTTCTTTAAATTTTAAATATTCAGCGAATATTGATTGTATCATTTACATCTCCTTTTCTGCAACGATTAATAATAGTGCTGATAATTTGAGGCAAGTATATTTAACCATCCTTTGTGAGTTCATCTGTAATCAATCTCTCTTCGTAGTTTTTCTGGCACTAAGTTTACTTCACCAGCTATAACTGTCGCTGCGGGGCTAAATAAAACTTTTAGATCCAAAGATCATAATTTTTATGCAAAATTCGATTATTTCCCGACTTTATTTGATTGGGAACAACTTCAAGACAGTTTTAATGCTCGGAAGACAAAGTTATTTGACGTTACCGTCTTAGCAATGCCTAAGACTCCAACTTCGGAAACACGAGAAACTTTCCAGGCTCCTCGTCAATTTGGCTTTAACAAACGCTATCAATCATCTAACCATCCATTTTTAGGCTTCCCGTCTGCAATTAGCTTGTATCGTGCCTCAGACACACTGATACGAGATTCAACACATAGTGTCGGTGAATCCACTGTTCATGGCACCATACATCGACCATTTAAAGAATTACATTGCCTGCAAATTGATCTTTACAGTTTACAGCGCACAATGCAATTTATTAAACAATTACAACTTATAGAAGAACCTTCCCCTGTCAATCCACCACCTACAGAACGAGAAAGAGATAACGTCATTGAGGTTAGAAGCAATACCTCCATCAAAACCAAACCATCATCAATCGTCCCTGTACTCTCCTCTCCGAACAATCTGACTGAATCTACCACGCCGTCATTTGCTACGCTGCCTATGTCTCGAATGAACAGTGAAAGACAACTACAACGATCGGATTCAACTCTCCCACATCTAATGAAAGCAAAATTACCACAAACAAAAGATACCATTGTCATCACGTCATCACCAATTCAAATTAATCTATTAGATCACTACATTGAATTATCGAAAGGAGTTTATCACATGTATTCAACATATGGTGCAGATAATATTAAATTGAAAGATACTCCAGTGGTAGCTCCTCGTCAACCTAGTGCAACGAAACCTCACCCAAATGAACTAATTGATTCTCCTACACGAATAAAACCTGGTATATCTTACCAGGATCGAAGATTCTCGATTACCTCTGACTGTGAGGAGAAGAAGAATGATGATCAGGATTCTCCTCAAGATCTACTTCATTTACGACGAAGATCTTTAACACAACATCAGACACCTCTTAATTCTGAGGTATGTAATAGCGGATCAAACCAGAATGACGATTCTGATCATTATTGTTTGATTTGTTTTACGAATAAAACTGATATTGTTCTCTTTCCTTGTCGTCATTATAACTTTTGTTTAGAATGCTCTCAAACATTAATCGAAAAATCACCTAATTGCCCTGTCTGTCGTGTTAGCATAAAATTTACGATTCATGTACCAACAGTAGAGAAATAAAGAAGAAGAAGAAGAAGAAGAAGAAGCAATAGAAAAATCTACTTTTTTGCTTTATTCCACGAGTTATTCTTGTTTAATTTTATTTGATGATATATACTGATTTACTGGAATAAGAGATTTAAAAAAATAATAATAATAACATCATTATCATCATTATTCGTCTGAGTATTATTTTTATTATTGTTTATCGTGGTTTGGTGTGGTTTGACCTTTCTTTTTTTTTCTTTTTTTCTTTAACTTACTATTCAACCTTTCACCATACTTATATATTATATATTATATTGTAAGTGTGGTTTCCGGATATTGTGTTTACTAATAGCAGCAGGTGAAATACAGTCACAAGACTTTCCCTGTATAGTATTTGTTTCATTTTTGGATTGTTATTGGATTTGTCTCAAATTGTCACGATTCTATGATAGATACGAAATAGAAACTGATGATATGATACTTAGTGTTCAAACAACTTCATGTTTATGTATTACTTGACTTTTTCTATATATATGTAGTATTTCGCGGAAAGTGGTTAGTTTTATTTATATTAGGATTGTAGGCTTTCGTTTGTCTTTTGAGTGGAGTGCATATCTCTTTTCCCGCTCATATGGTTTTCTTAAATCACTTGTATTGAAAAGAATCAAATTGATTGCAGTGTTTTGTTTTATTCTTTACATATAGGGTCGCTGATATTCATCGTGATCAAAACTTGGATCGCAGTATGAAAAGAAAGATGAAAGAAACAGTAGAGAAGTAAGCTTGAGAGGGAAGTCTGTTTGTCTGTCTGTTGGAGAGATTGTGTTTCAGGGGGTTAAACACAAGTAGAGAAAAATGGAATTTCATGTATTTTCTGATAAACGAAAAAAGGGGGAAATTCACAATCATTTAGAGATCTCTTAAGATTTCCCATCCAATCTGACCAATTGCAGCATCTTGAGCACCTGTACCAGTGAGATCAACAACAACCAACTCGTTGCCTTCTCTTCCCTTCTTAGTACCATTCACAACTTCCCCTAATTCAGCATAAACATCAGATTCCTTCATCAATCCGCTTTGAAGACCGGTTCTTAATTCTCCAACCTTCGAACATTGACGAACTAAATCACAAACAAATTTAGATTTCGCCATAACTTCTGCAGGTAATTCATTTTTCGTTGCTTGATCAGAACCACTAGCAATAATTGTTGCATGAGGTTTAAGCCATTTGTACTCAAGAACTTGCTTGTTCGCGGGGGTTTGAGTGAAAATAACATCCGCAGAACTCACTGCTTCCTCTGCTGTACTTGTGATGGTTGTTTTCCAACCTAAATTTTTTTCTAAATGATCTTTGAACTGCTTGTTCTGTTGATCACCTAAACCGAAAACGTAAGCTTCCTTAAATGGATGAACGATGTGGGCGTTGTCCGCCATGGCAGTGGCGATTGCTCCGGTGCCAATAAAGGCAACTTTGGTGTGATGCTTCGCTGCAAAGTGTCGAACTGCAACAGCACCCGCTGCTCCTGTTCGTAAATCAGTCATATATCGATTTTCTTGGAATACAGCGAGAGGTAGGCCGTTGGTCGCATCACAAACGATAAAGATACCTGATCCTGGAGGTAAACCCTTTTGAACGTTCTTGTAGAAACTAACATTCGCCAACTTCACCGTCCATGTCACTGATCCTTCAATGTATCCTCCTTTGATGTGGCAATCACCTGGACCGGCAGTAGCTGTCTCATGAATTCCAATATGCATAGGAATAGGCACATCAACCAAATTCTTCGCTAACATTCCGAAGGCTGCCTCAACTGCATCGATGGACTTTTTCGAAGGTTTTAAATTTTTACGGATCGTCGCATAATCAAACAATCGTGGTGGTTTAATCGTTGAGTTAAATCTCAACCCAACCACAGGAACATTCACGGTACTTCTTTGACTTAGATATCTAAACATTATTCAAAATGAAAAAAAAACGCGATTAAAGGGAAAGTGGAATTGGATTATGATTGATTTGGTATCTAAAAATATGTGACATGAAATCTGGTGATTGTTTGGATTGGATTGGATGACGAAGTGAAGTTATTGAACTTGAATGTAATTAATATTGTAATTGCGCAGGTTATGAGAATTCGGAAATCTCGTGACGTTGGTCTTCAAATAAGAAATGTGCATAGAAATTAACCAATTCCTTTGTCGTTAATCTATCAGGTCATCATTTTGGAATTATATGGCCGAAAATGGCCGTCTCTGCCATCATTCTTTCATCATTATACGTTCTGTAATACTTTCTAGACAAGTTAAACATGGATGTGAATCGTATTGATGATGAATATGAGAGTAAAATGGTAGCTTTCGAGATTGGCTGCCAGGATGGTAAAGGAGAGGCTTTGGCATGTCATCAAGTTGGTGAATACTACTCTGTTGTAAAAGATGATCATGCTCGAGCTGCAAAGACATATCAGTTGAACTGTGATCGAGGTTATGGACCATCTTGTTTTAATCTTGGAAGATTATTTCGTAAGATTTCCTTAAATTATTGGTATCCGTTACTAATACTTTGGTTTATAGTGGGAGGGAAAGGTGTTGAACAAAGCGATGAAAAGGCATTAGGACTTCTAAGTAAGTATTTTTGATTTTAACACCTTCATTTCTTCATTTCTTTTTCCATTTTGAATAATGTAGAGAAAGCATGTGATACAAAGCATCTTCAAGCCTGTAATTTCGAAGGAATGTTAGTATATGCAAATGCTGGGAAGCAAACAGGCTCCACACCAAAAGAAACTGAAGAATTAATCAAAAAGGTTCATCTTTCTTTCGAATATCGTGTATCAGAGTTAACCTTATACTTTCTACCTAGGCGAAAAACGATGCGGTGAGTAAATGGGATTGGGCATGTAAGGAGGGAGAGTTTGAATCATGTAACTACGCTGGCAGTCACTATCTTGACCCTAGTAAGACTTTTACTGTTTCCCTTCTTCCTATCAATATTCATCTTCTTTATTCGTTCGATAGAGAATACTGAACGAGATCCTATCAAAGCGAAGGATTATTTCGTGAAAGCCTGTGCTTCGAATCATGCTCCTTCTTGTTATAACCTTGCAGTCATGTATCGATTAGGAGATACCGGAATCGAGAAAAATGAACAAGAGTTTGAGAAGTATAAAAATAGAACGAATGAATTAGTCAAAGTCTTTGGTGGAGTTGGTGGTGGAGCTCGCACTGGCTAATCTGATCGATTTGATGGTTAGTTATCTGTTTGTCTATCTTTGTATGTAATAAATCAACTGAAAGAAAGCTTTAGAGTAGACTTTTTTTTCTTAATTACTGTAGGAAGAAGATTGGCAAAAAGAAAAGGGTTTCTTAATTCATAGTAACATCCATCTTCTCTGAGTCTGGTGAAGCAAGACTTTGTAAATCTCTTGAACAGAAGATTAACTTCTTTGTTAACTGTGAGCAGATACGACATAAATGCTCCGTAGCAACATCATTACTAACACCAGTAGCAACTTTCAATCCTTTACTTTCCTTCTCACTTGGTACAAGACTTGCCGTATATTCAAACGATTCCATAGGCACAGACATACCTGTTGGAGCACTAACATCTTCCTCATAACCAGCAACCGCACCACCACCACGATAGGAAGATGCAATGGAAGAAGATGGATTATTATTACCTTTACGAAATTTTAAACGATGAATTTTATTATCAATTGATTTAATTGAATTAATTTCATCATTTAATTGTTCATTCGTTGATAAAGGTGTTGTTACTAATGGTTTTTCCCATAAAAATTTATTACTTAATTGATTTAATGAATTTTTTGCTAAATTTGACATAAAATATTCAATTGGTAATTGATAATATCGATTCCAACATGCACCCCATTTTTCTACACGTATACGATCTTCTTTAATTAATTTACCATCAGGTGTTTCGTTTGCTGGTGGTGAATATTCTGGAGGGTAAACGCGGAATGCCATCATTTCTGGTTTACCTTTATCTAATGAATATAAAGGATCGATGACAATTGCTAACCATGGATTACCATGAGGATCTTCACTACGTTGCCATTGTAATTGTGTAGTAATGTCGGTGTTTGATAAGAAGCAATGTGATGTACCATCTAAATCAAAGGGATGGGTATGATACCAACCACAAAATTTTTCTTTTCTAGTTAATTCCATACTTTCACCAAGTTCAATCATATAGTTAATGACATTTTCATCATCTGCTACAACACGTGTTTCAAAACCTTCGATAGGTAATGGTAATGCATCAGATATAACGATGGAAGTAGGATCAAGATTATCAGGACGGCCTAATAATAAACCCATTACCTCAATTGGTTTACCTGATTTTGATACACCTTTTTCAACACCTTGTTGTCCATGTGATAGCATTTTAATTGTTGCTGATGGTGAGATTTTCACTTTCTTAAAATATTTGGCATCAGCACACCATAATTTTTGTTTACGTACTTGTGCAATTGCATCATCAGGATATCCATATAATTGATCCATTTCTTACTCTTTTAAGTCCTTGAAATCTTTCAATTTCTCTTCAATAATCTTTTCTTTTCGATGTTTTTTGCTGAAAGTATAGGAAAACGATCGTCTTTGGCGGCAAGAAACGATCGAATTTTTTAACTTGATGAGATGAGTCAGTAAGAGGAAGATTGTCGCATTAATTTATTAAAATAGGTGAGAGATTAAAGTTATTTGTTTCATCTGATTCTTCAATAAGAATTTTTTTTTTGTGAATATGTTGAAGTTTATTGGACTGATTGTAATACTGTTGTTGATTGAAATTCAAGTTTCTGGTAGCTTTAAACAGACAAGTACTCGGTTTCTTGTTTCAGCTCGCCGTCAAGAAAGCCTTTCTTACAAGGAAGTGTTATTTCGTCCGAGACAATCCCTAACCTTCGAATTGAAGATGGCAGACTCAAATGGCGCTGCCTCAACATTGATTACTTCAATATCTTCGATCCTCCCAAAGATTTCTTTCCTTGTGACCGGAGTTCTTGCGCTCTCTCTTATCTGGACAACTTTAGCACCCTCTAAAGTGTATGCTGATTCAAAATTTCCCGTCCGTGGTGATGAATCCATCATGAGCCAAAAAGAACATGGAACAAGTAATTACCCAGTGCAAGAAAACCTTCGCTGGAAGGTGGATAACGCCTTAGCTGATCGAATCGTCAACTTTAATCGAAGGTATGCTGAATATTCAGGTTATTGGAGTCAAGAAACAGAGTTAATTAAAGAAATTAATGATCATATCGCAAAGAATGATAATAACCCAATACAATTCTATGACTCCGTCACGGGGAAGCTAATCTTCACTGCACCAATCGGAAGAACATATGAAGAGTTTAAAGAAGAGAGTCTTTCCCATGGCTGGCCTTCATTTCGTGATAATGAGGTAAAGTTATGCACTAATTAGTTGTCCCTATTTGATGGTTTTGTTGTGTCAGGTCCATTGGGAAAATGTTCGAACCTTAAAAGATAATGAAGTTGTCAGTCTCAGTGGAAGTCATTTAGGTCATAATATTCCAGATAGGAAAGGAAATCGTTATTGTATTAATTTAGTTAGTGTTGCTGGAAATCCAGTAACTTCCACATCTCAAAGCGAGTTGTAGGAATATAAATCACTCAGAATTCTCTTTGATTGAAGAATTTACTTTTAACTTTAATAATTTGCAAATCATGATGCTTTCTGCCTTGCTTCTATTCTCTGATTATCATTAGCAAACTTAACAAACCCATAAGGAAAACGTTTCGGCTAATCTGATCAGGATGCTTTGAAACCATTGAATTCATATCTTATCTTGTTTTTTGACAGCTTCAAGAAGAAACTTACTAAGGATTGGAAAAATGAAAGGTACATTTTTTTTTGTTATTTTAAAGTAAGAATCATTCTTTTCTTCATTGCCAATTTATCGACTAATGAATTATCTCAATATAATTACAAGTAGAGTAGGAAAGAAGCAAGAAAAGATAAAATAAAATAAAGTGAAGTGAGGGACATTCATTCAATCACTACTGCCAATGCTGGAGAACTGATGAGACACAAAGAAAACACTGCAATAAGTTACTAAAGGGTGAAGAGATCATCATGATCTTCAAGTCTCGATGATATCATTACCTCCTTCACTAGAAGTTTCACTATATTGATCAGTGCTTTGACCAGCATCTTCAGTTTCCTCTTCACTCATAATACTCTTTTCTCCTAACTCTCCTGCCATTGGTTTCTTACCATTTTTGTTCTTTCCAGATACACTGATACTATTTCTTTGCTTTGATTGTGATGGCTTTTTGGAAGTTTCTTTATTACTATTATTAGTCTCTTCATCAGTGGCAGCCATCACAAACTCTTGAAAGAAAATAACTATCAATACAACAATTAAAACTGCTAAAGTTAGATAAAGTTTTGTACTCATCCATTTCTTAACAATCCAAATATAATGTAAAATCACTGCTAGTAGCAGAATAATGCTTGCACAAATAATCATTGGTGTTTTAGAATCTTCATCACCACCACCTAATGCTGCAGGAAATACTACACTTAGTTTTCTTGTTAATTCTCTTTTCACATCTTTTACTTCGATAGGTTTCATAGAGATGGAAGGATTTTTCTTTAATAATGAAGCTGGTGTATCATCAGTTATCACATCAACAACATCACTGGCATAAATGAAAGCTTGAAACCAACTTTCTGCTTCCGCCTTCCCGTCAATGCCTGTTCTCTCTGAAGCTAGGCGAATCGACTTTTCAGGCTTTTTTAATTCAATACTATATAACAATAGAGAGAAATAATAAGAGAAAAGACAAATCTGAATATCTACAGTACTTACAGTAAACCAAAGTGATCGGCAGTTCTTTTAATCTTCATTTGTTGAACTTTCCCAATCTCAGCATTGGCTAATAATACACACTTTCTAGGTTTGATATCATTCGCATCACGATAGTATAATAATTTCCCACGATATAATTCAAAATAACGACATTTCCAACCAGCAATAATATCACGTTTCTTTAATAACCAACCTTTCTTTAATGGTTGTTCATCACCAATACTTGGCACAATTGTTCGACCTTCGCGTATAGGAGATTCAAAGGTTGAACGGGTTGAAGCCATTTCACCGGCTTTTGAACATTTATCACGAAATAAATGTATAATATCAATAGATCCGGAATATTCTATATTTCCTTGATGAATTTCCTCTTCATATCCTCCTAATACAGCGAGTTGAAATGATGCTAAATTGCGAAATGTGATTTGAGCATCATGTTTGATGAGTTCAGGAAGAATTAATTCTCTATTAGAATGCCAGTTTCAGGCCCAGGTGGGTTAAGAAAAGATCTTCTCGACCACTTACCTGCGATTATAAATCAAACCAGTAGGACGAAACTTTACTAACCATACTCCTAGCTCTTTGACAGTTAGTAAAACATTTCCTGCCTTTTGATTCGGTGGATTATGAGGTGAATTCATAGACTCCGAAATGGCACCATTGTCTAGTTGCAACAGGCTTCTTTCAACCTAGAAAAAAAGTCATCCTCCCAAATATGCGTTCAAAAAAGCCAAAACATATTCTTTACCTCACAAGAGGCCTCGTCGTATCCCATGATATTCGCCTTTTATAAGAATGTTGATTCAAGAAAATTTTGTTTGAGGTAGCACACCGGTTTCAGCTACTACAAACGATTTGAAATACGGTAGAAAAACGGCTCACTTTTTTTTCAGTTTTCTCTTGCGCGTTCATCGTATCTTTTGCTCCTTCGTGAAAGAAATGATGAGAGAAGCGAGCTCAGAATGCTCAAAAACATTCTCATATTTATGTGGATTGTTTCGAAGCAAGCCAGACAGTTTTGGATTCCCTCCAGGCAAAGATTTGAATCAGCCTCTGGGTTGATGAAACGGCGATTGGTGAATACAGTCGGTGAATCCGAGGATAACGATTCGTCAGTGTTATCTATCAAAAAAAAGGCAAATGCGTTCACAACGCAACGTGAGAATACGAAATTGATCAATCAAACCGTGACCAATCGGTTTCAGGTTGTGCTGAATCGACCCCCTCACATCCGCGATCCTCTCCCTCCATACATCATTCCCACTTCAGATGATCGAAATGACTACATAAAGATTATATCATGGAATGTCAACGGATTCCGTGCATTATTAAGAAATCAAAGAGGAATGTTAGATCAAATGATCACAAGACATGAGCCAGATATTATCTGCCTGCAAGAGACTAAAGTTCAGAACGAAGTTGTGGAGTCTATAGAACATGTATTGCCTAATTATTCAAGTATTTGGAATTGTGCAACGACTAAAAAGGGTTACTCTGGTACAGTATGTAAATCGAAGTGCAACTTTGCTTTCCTTTATATTTTCGTAAATAGGCAATATTTCTTAAGAATTCAACACTTGGGGTTTCGAAAGTACTACTTGATACATGCAAGCCTAAAACTCTAGAAAACTCAAATGCATTACACAAGGGTAAGCGGCAAACAACTATTACCGACTTTTTTCAAGTCAAGGGCCGATAAAATCTGTAGAAAAAGCAGAGGGTAAAATAAATGAGCCGAAGTTATTAACAGAGAGCGTATCTTTTGACTTCGAAGATTGGATCAAAGCGCATGACGGAGAGGGTAGAACAATCGCTTTAGAGACGGATCAATTCTATCTTGTGAACTGTTATGTTCCAAACTCAGGTAACGAATTGCGGCATAACCTATCGCTGTTCTGATTGAATTCTTTCCAGGATCAGTTCGATTAGATTCCAGAGTCAATGAATGGTAGGAAACCCACTTAATCTCATACCACTCCGTTACTTGCATCATTAGGGATCCACATCTCCGACAATATCTCATGACGTTGAATAAGAAAAAGCCAGTGATATTAACAGGAGATCTGAATGTCGGTCACTTAGATTTGGTTATTCATAATCCAGATGCTAAGCACATTGCGAAACAAGCAGCGTTAACTCCACAGGAAAGAGGTTCTTTCTCAAATTTACTTACAACAACAGGATTTATAGATGCTTTTCGATTCTTCCATCCAGGTAAGTTGATTTTTGCGCTTTTCCGATGTCTAACCATCAAGAAGAAGCGAAAGGACAATTCTCTTATTGGTCAACTCGATTGTCTGCAAGAAGAATCAATAGAGGTCTGCGTCTTGATTATTTTATTGCCTCACCAGAGCTTTTCACGGAACTTCCGCCATCTGATAAAAGTTCTTCCATAGAACACAATTGTCCGAGGATAGTTGATAGTAACATTCTTCACGAAGAGACGCTTGGTGTTAGTGATCACTGTCCCATATTACTTGTTCTGAAACTAAAATAATTGTTAAATTAATCTATTGCAAAGCAGCAAAGATACTGCTAATAATATCATTAGAGATAATAAAACCCTCAGGATCTTTTAATCGTAATATTTCTTTGTCAGACGAATAAATTACTTCATTATTCTCTCTATATCCATGAATTGACTTCAAAATCTTTTGAGTTTGATCATTACCATAGACTTGATCGATACGATGAAGATCCAGGCCATCTGCAGTCCTCAGTGATAACATCACAACATCTAACAGATCAGGAATTAAAGTATCCCTGTCGTCAACTTGTGTTCCAAAGATTTCCTTTAGTTGATTGGGATCCTTTTGGATCAACTCAGTCCATTTGTAATAGTCCTCTAATCGATGGGGTCGAGTATGTCTTACCCCATTCACATAGGAAGCTGCTCCCATACCAAATCCTAAGGTTGGGAGACATTTCCAATACTTTTGATTATGGGTGCTTCGATATCCTTTCTTCGCATAATTAGAAATCTCATAATGTTCGAAGCCAGCACTAGTTAAAGTTTCAACACCTTTGGAGTAGAAATCACGAGCTTGTTCATCTGTCGGTAAAGGGAAGACACCAGGTGTATACCACCGACCAAAAGCGGTCTTCTCTTCAATTTGAAGATCATAAATCGATATATGAGTGGGGTTGGTTGCTATCGCACCTTTTAAGGTGGACAACCAACTTTCTTGATCTTGATGCGGCAGTGAGCTAATCAGGTCAACGTTATAGTTAATGAAGTTGGCACGCTGTAAATCCTCTACTGCCTGATGGATATCTTTCACCGTATGGGCACGCCCACATAATTTTAGAAACTTTTCATCGAACGATTGAATTCCCATTGAAACTCGATTTATTCCAAGATTTTGTAAATGTTTTATTCGAGGATAATCAAAAGTCCCGGGATCCATCTCAAAGGTAATTTCAGGCTTTTCTACAACAGTAAAATGCTTTCTTAAGCTTTTTAGAATCGTTTCAACACCTAAGCATGAGTTATTAGAGAAATATCTGAGAAGATTGTTAAGCTCTCACTTTCATTATCCAACAAGCTTGGTGTTCCTCCACCAAAGTAGATCGTATCAACTTCGACACCACCTCCTGAGGTCAATCCAGTTTGCTCTAGGAGGTTATGGGTAGCTTGAATCTCCTTCAGCAGGTAGCTGGTGTACTGTTGAGAGGCAGTAATTTGGGTGGACTTCGATTCTCCAACGATTTTGATCGGAAAATCACAATAATAACATCTCCTGCGACAAAAAGGAATATGTAAATATATTCCAGTAATCTTCTTGAAAGAATTGGTCAAAGATACAGAAGAAGAAATACTCATAATACATAAAATAAGGAGAAAAAGTTGCATACTTCCACATCAAAATACAAGCAAACATACGACCGTATGGACGGCTATTCGATCGTTTTATGGAAACGGATAAAAGATTCTTGGTTGAGCAACAACACTGACGAGCTTCCCATTCCATTTGATTGATAGTCGAGAGTGAATTCGAAAGCATGCTATCTCGAAAAATCCGAACATTTTCAGCCTTATTCACATCCTCTGTTGGACTTGTGATGCTGTATTTAACCATTACTCAACTCATCCCTTACATCACAGCTGGTGGATGGGATATTTTAATTGCTATTACAGGTAAGTTCTTTTTCATTCACATTGAGAGAGATATTTTGATAAATTCTTATTCATAGGTGGTGGTGATGCGGAAATTGAAGCATTCCATAAAACACATCAATATGCACAAATCGTCTTAATCCTTGCCCTTGGATTATTTACAGATTTATTTCAACATCGCCTAACGTTTCTATTAATGAGTGTTGGAATTATTCTTGCAGGATATCTTTGGTTCGATTTTTATAAGAATACTAGCATGAATACACTATATTGGATTATGTGGTTTCTGACCGCAAGTGAAGTATCAAGCTTATTAGTACGTTCCTATCTCGTTGGACAAACAGAAAGACGTATAGAACGTGCGAGATGGTTAATACGTTTAATTATGTTAGAATGGTTAATTGTAACTTTCTCACCATTTTATCCTCAAACCATTGCAAAAGTTAATACTTTCTTCTTTGGGAATGAGGAAATAACGATTAATGTGGGTCAATATTTATTAACAATTGGTATTAGTTTTTTATTATTATTTATTTTCTGTTTTAAGAATATTTCACAAATTTACGGTACGACCGATTTAAGTCATCAACCATTAGCAGACGTTGAAAAAAATACGAATGCGATGCCAGGTTTATTATTTGAAGATGAAAGTAACAACACCGGATTTAATCAAAAAGAAGGTGGTGAGATATGGAAAGGTAAATCGAAAAAGAAAGCAACTGTAACAGCTGTTATGGAATATATGTTAGACTTTAAAGAGGAAGAAGAGAAAAAAGCTTTATCTAGGATACAACGCGAAGATGCGCAATTAAAAAATAACGACGAAAATCACAGTCTATGGACTTCGATTAACTGTATCTCTGGCACGTCACCAACGAATAGTAAAGGAGGAGGAAGTAATAGTAGTATTAATTGGAAAGCAATTGCTTATTTAATCTATACATTAACTGTTTGTTTAATATTACATTACACGTTTCAAGTTAGTTTTATATTATTTGAAAGAATGATACCAATATTATTTACAAATAATTATAAAATTAATTTTAAAATTTATGAATGGATATATATTATAGCAAATAGTTTTGGATTAATACAATATTATTTTCTTGAAAAAATTGCAATATATCGTAATATAAGTTATTATTTTATGATTATTGGTATTTTTTCATTTATATTAATTATATGGATGATGATACATGGTGAAACATTATTTATATTTATTTATTCCAAAACACAAACATATATGAATAACAATTCCATTCCATTAAATAATGGTAATATTTTTGCATATATACAAGTATGTATTTTAATTATTAGTATGATATTATCATATGCTTTCTCCTATCCTTTATCAATGATGCCAAATTTAATCACTTATTCATCAATACCTGTACCTTCCTGCATTATCTTTCTACGACAAAAAACTATGAAACCTATTACATCAAAATTTAAGAAAGATTATAATCCTGAACCTTATGAAGATCGAGATCATCACTCGATAGGATTTAACTTTACCCAAGCATTGTATTCGTTAGTTTCTGTATTAGCACTACTTACAGCTGATCAGATTGTTGCTTGGGAGCAGATACCTTTAGAAGCGAAACTTACGAATTTAGGTGATTTCGTTATACCTGATCCAACGCAACCTAAGCATCGGAGACAAGATGGCTTGTCAGTTGATGAGGAAATGCAGTTATTGTATTATATAATGTTCTTTGCCTCCATTCATTTATGGCTATTATGTGTTTTAGGTAAAGAGTTTGAATGGATCTTTTCAAGTACACGAAGACAAAAGGAACTCATTAATAATCCTAGTGCTTCTTCAAAGTCGTTATCTTTCAGACATTGGATAGGAATACTCTTTGCTGTGGGGAATATTGTTTATGTGATCTTAATGAAGAAGTTTTAGACAATGATCGCAATGAGTAGTACTAAAGTCCCTTGGGCCTCGTTATTTTTTGAATCTTTTGCCTCTTGATAGTCTTTTGTAATATAAGTAAAGCTCACATTTTTGCTAACTTCTACAAGAAACGAACAATTAGAAAAAGCGATTTTTTTCATAAAGCGTTTTTGAAGTTTTGGGTTTTCGAAGAAAAAGAGCGACAAGAGAACTTGTTCAGAGATAGAGGAATCTTTATTCTATTTCAATCAGAGATTTCGAAGGAGAAAAGAACATCATTTGACTTTCAAAACATTATTTTCGGGAAAATGTCGATGATCAATTTATCAAACTTGCAACAGTTGATCGAGAATACGTCTCATTGGGATAAAGATGAACGTTACATGGCGACTAATGATTTATGCAACATCTTGTCACGCGATGTGAAGATTGATGAAAATATGGAACAAAAAATATGTACTGCTGTCTTGAAACAATTAGGTAAGTAATATCTTGGTCACTGAGGCGATTATTGAAAGCTTGTTCAGATGATCAATCGAACGATGTGCAGTCCGTCGCTGTGAAATGTCTCGCAGTCCTGGTGAAGAAGGTTCATCAGAACCAAATTAGCGAGATTAGCAAGAAGCTTTGTTCCCTTGTTGTTGATGGAAAGGACGCATTACGTGATATTTACTCCATTGGATTGAAAACTTTAATTGCAGATGTGCCTGATAATATGGGTCCTTTAGTCTGTGAGCGCCTCACAGTTAAGCTTACTCAAGGTATTGGTAAATCATCCACTGAAGAGATTAAACGTGAATGTCTTGATTTAATGACTGATCTTTTGAAGAGATTTGGTCACTTTAATGAGCCTGAACACGCTCATATCATGTCTGCTGTCTTTGAACAATTAAGATCTGAGAAGACTGTCATTCGTAAACGCGCTGCATTATGTCTAGGCGCATTGGCGGTTGTGTCTTCTGAAACCTTACTCAATGACTTGATTACAGTATTGTTGGATCGTATTAATGAGATCGAAAAAACCACGAAGCGTGGTCAAACTTCTTTGGAATCGCGTACTTTGATTCAGACCATCGGAACTATCTCTCGAACAGTTGGCTATCGATTGGGAAAACATTTAGCTCGTATTATTCCATTATTCCTTCATTTCCTTGGCGATCCAAACGATGAATCATTACAAAATGACGCTACGAATGAGTTAAGAGAGAGCTGCTTTCCTGGTTTAGAGTCCTTCGTGCTACGTTGTCCAAAGGAAGTTCTTCCTTTCGTTGGTCAGATTATTGAAGTTTCAGTAAGTTTTATGAAGTATGATCCAAATTATGCCTACGATGAAGATGAAGACAACACTCCTATGGATATTGACGAAGAGAATGAAAATGATGATGAATATGATGAAGAAGAATTTGTTGCTTCAGATGATGATGATTCATCGTGGAAAGTTCGTAAAGCTGCTGTTCGTGTAATTAATGCCGTTGTTACCGCTCACCCTCAATTGTTGAAAGATCTTTACAACTCTTGCGCAGATGAGCTTATTAAGCGATTTAAAGAACGCGAAGAAAATGTCAGATTAGATATCATTACCTGCTTCACGAAATTTGTTGAAACAAATTATGTGTTTTCCCAAAGAGCTGATAATAACTCTGGTAATAACAACAGAACTTTGAGTCGTGGAACTTCGATGGATGAAGGACCGCAACTTGTCCGCCAAAACTCTGCTCAAGGTTTATTGGAGACAAGATTGGATGCTGTCATTCATGCTTCATATGTTCAGCTGAGATCACAATCGATTAAGACCAAGAGTTCTGTTTTGGGACTCTTACAAACCTTGGTTCTTACTTTGAATGTAAGTTATTTACACCACCGATTTTAACTTTAGTCACATTTTTTCTGCAGGGCGGATTAGATCGTCACTTCCTCAGATTGGCTTCTTTTGCTGAGAAGACCCTTCAAGATAAAAATCAGGTGTGTTTTGTTCTCTGTTCGTTTTCACGAAATCTTACAGTTGTGGTATAGGGTTTGAAACTCGATACTTTGCAGTTCTTGCGATTAAGTTTTACCCATCATAATCCAATCGTTGTTCAACCAAGCATCGCTCGATTGTTACCTCACATCACAAAGATCGTTGGTGAAGACTGGTATAAAGCCATCGCTGAAGCCTTGCGTGTTCTTAGTGCTATTATCGTCGCAATGAGACCTTGGGACGAAGAAGTAAATGCCTTTGACGAATCTTTTGATTATAAAGTCTTCCTTGCTCCAATCCACAAGGCTATTCTTCTTCGATTAGAGACCATGGATATTGACTTTGAGATCAAAGAGTGTGCAATTCGTGCTATTGGAACATTGCTCAGCCAAGCAGGAGATCATTTGACAACGCAATTACCATCTGTCCTCGGATTATTCCAAAAGCGATTAGAAAATGAGACTACCCGCACAGTTACGCTGAAAGCTATCTCCTCGATTGCTTCTAGTCATCTACCATTAAATTTAGCAGATTTCTTAGCGACTTCTGCAGAAGATTTATCAAATTACCTCAGACAGTATAATCGAACTTTGAAACAACAAACACTCTTAACCTTGGAAGGATTAGTAAGTCACTCGTCAACAGTCTTAAATGAATCAATATCAGCTGTGATTGCGAAAGAATCATCAGCTTTATTGGTTGATACCGATTTGCATTTATGTCATTTATCATTAAAATTATTACAAAGTCTATTAAAGAAGAATGCACAAGTATCAGCTGATGCTGTTCATACATTTGCTTATAATAAATTTATTCAATTGTCCAAATCTTCTGTCTTACAAGGACATGCATTAAGTTCTTTACTAGTTATATTACAAACCATTATCCAGACAGGTTATCCAAAGTTTGCCTTCGATATTGTTTTCCGTGATTTATATCAAGAACTACCAGCACATGCTTCACGACAAAGTTTATCAAACCTTTCCAAAGCTATTGCCGGGATCTCGGTTTCATTGCCATCCCAAATCTTCCATCAAACTGTGGCAACAGTTTCAAAGGACATTCGTTCAGAGGACGATACTCGATCTCAGTTAGCGTTATTGTCGATTGGTGAAGCTGGTCAACGCATCGATCTCTCGAACCATGGTGACTTAAAAGATCTCATTTTATCATGCTTTGATCGTGCAAATGAAGATGTGAAATTTGCTGCTGCTTACGCCCTTGGTCATATTGCAGTTGGAGGAATGAATACTTTCTTACCATTAGTATTACAATCAATTCATAACTCATCGCATCAGACAAGACAACAGTACTTGCTATTAATGTCATTAAAGGAAACTATTACAATCTTCGCTAATAACCATCAATTAAGTTTTGATAATTACCTTTCTTCTATTTTACCAATTTTATTAGAACAAAATAAATCTGAGGAAGAAAGTATTCGTAATATGGTTGGCGAATGCTTTGGCATTTTAACGACGATTTCGCCACAACAGATTATTCCTGTCTTATTGAATCTCTTCCAAAGTGAACGTGAGAATAAGCTCTCTTTACGAACTATTGCAAATGCATTCAAGTCTGCATTAGCGCGTCATCTGACTCCATCGGCAAGCCAATCAATTCATGATGTTATTGAGAGCATCCTACCTTTATTGAGGGACGATGACCTAGATGTCAAGAAAGCAGCGATTCTGATGATTAATACTGCAGCTCACCATAATCCTTTAATCGTTCATCACTACATCATTCAATACGTGAATCCATTGCTATATGAAACATTACAAATCAAGTTAGAGCGTGTGGTGGACTTAGGGCCTTTCAAACACAAAGTAAGATATGCAATGCAACTCTTTCTCTCAATTTCATAAATTTTTTCTGTTTTCTTAGGTTGATGACAACTTGTTATTGAGAAAGATTTCTCTAACTTGTTTAGAGACAATCTTAACTACCATGCCTGATCGATTTGATGCCAATGGATTGATGGCAATTGCTGCTTTATTATTGGCTGATAATGACGAAGTGAAGAGTCTCTTCTTACAAGTAAGTTGCTAGCTTTGTATTTTATAGAAGCCCGTAACGTTTTTTAGATCTTACCAAGAATCAGTGAGCTTACACCTGGTGCTATTGTGATTAAAGTTGATGACATTATTACACCCCTTGAAAAAATTCTTGAGAAAGGTGCAAAAGAGACGGAGTCGACTGAGAAAGGGTACCGTGAACTTTTGAAGTCAACAGTTCGAGCAATCATAGCAATCAATAAAATTGATGATGTGCGTGTGATTAGTCGCAAATGGAATGAATTTGTTGAACGAAGTCGCAAATCGCCAAAAGCAGAGGAGCTTTTTCATGCCTTTGAGAATGAGACGAACGACGCATAAATGTCGTGTGTAAAATAATGAAAAAATCAAAAGCCGCTCCATCCGAAATTCCAAATTTCCGAAATTTCATTGTTAGGTTTTTGTGCACGAACCAGAACCCAACCTAATTGCACAACCCAACTACCTTAATGAAATCCGATCAAAATTGCAGAGAGAGAAAAACCTTGTTCTTTCCGAAAACTACGTATTCAAAGTATATGATGGTCTCACCACTACAATTTGATCGCATGTTTTCAAAGAATCACAATAGAATTCAATTCTCTGAAGGGCATTAGTTTTTCAACGAAATGAATATGTCGATTAACGTCTTGCCTTCAGAAATTCTTCATACAGTTCTTACGATCTATGCAAAAGATGTGAAAGATATTCTCCATTTCTCGTCTGTTTGCAAAGAATGGAAAGAGACTGTTGATAATAGTGAGTTGTGGCTTACTATGGAATTAAGTTTTTATTGCCCAGCAAACTATTTCAAATTATGTCGTGCAGATATTTATCACCTCAATCTTCCCGATCTAGAATTAGAGAAGATTCGGGTTGCGGATGCTGCTCCAGTCCTTATTGATATAGCTGTATCTGATGACGTCCCGCTCTTAGCCCGAAGGTATAAAGTTATTGCAGATAGAGGAAATCTCCTTGAGAAACTTCGATTTAGCCCTTCAACAATAGCTTCAAATAAACAGATTGAAACATGTAACCTGATTCGTTCCAAATTTTTCAATCTTAAACGACAATATGATCAACGATGGGCATGGTACTGTCAATGGATGCCATGGATCAACCAAATTACTAATTTTAGTCAAATTATAACTACAAAAGAGTTTTTATTAATCTTTCTAGGAATAAGTTTCATATGTAAAACTGTTGCATTCATTTGTCTTACAACAATTCCTACTCATTACACTTCTTTAGATGTAATTGATCATGTGGGTTTTGGTGCATTATATTTCAATGAGTTTCTTCATATAATGATTGGGATTGCGGGAATATGTTATGTGATTGGCAATTCTTTTCAGTCTACTAAATTTTTAGATAGTGTCCCGATTCGATTAAACCCTGCTCTTCCCTTTGCTGTGATTATTTTAGCGGCTCTGGGCATTTTTGGGGCTCTGCTTTGCTTCCAATTGTGTTTGTCGTACAATCTCTCAACCACATATTACCCATTGATTACAATTCCTCTTTGGATCTTCAGTCTTCTAATCGTCTCTTGTTGGACAGCCTATAATTTCCGTGATGAACTGCCAAGAGAAGAGCGTGGATCTCTTAGTTATTTCACGATTCTTTTAATACCTCCTGCATTTACTCTCTTCTCCTTTACTTTTAATGATTTCAATCTTACAAGTATGGTGATTTCAATGCTTCCTTTCCTTTTAGCAGAAATTATTTTCTTACATAGTGTTTGGAGAAGTATGTGTGAAGTTTTCAAGGAGGCAAAAGTAATTGCTTCTCTTGAGTCTGTTACAAGTTTTCATTTCTTTAGAATGTATCTATTATTCATTAAAAGTTTTCTAATGATCTCATGTGTTGTTATTGGAATTTTATTCCATGTCTTCAATTTTATGCATGATTACAATTTAAGTAAAGGGTTTGGATTAGGAGTACTGTGGTATTTATTTTTCGAATCAGCAATATTGATTCGATTATTTTTATTTTTTCATTTAACCTGATTATTTATTTCATCAAGAAGAGATGAATAGAAGCAGAGAATTGATGAAACAGAAAGAAAAACATTTCTATCAATCCTTTTCTTCCCAGGATTGTTGTTACCTCATTTCACTCTAGGTTCAAAATGATGCCTAGAGTATGTCTTCTGTGCTATTGTTTATTTGTTCGTTATAGAGAGTTGATTTCTTTTTAGCTTTGTCAAAAGTTCTAGCTCCTTTCTCCCAACTAGGGATAGTTTGGTACTTTAGAACTTTGACAACACATTTGTACAAGTGATTTTTGTAAGCTTTATTTGACTTGCTCTTAAAGTGAGATTCTGTTCATTAGTATTTGTGTGTCGGCATTGTTTCTTATAATTGTAATGAAATATTTGATGATCATGATTGCTTTTAAATGGAGGATAGAGTTATATTACAAGCTATATGAAAAATAAATTAACTCTAGAAAACACTCGATGAGGTCATTGTCATTATCAACGAGTAAAAATACTTTCAAATGATAAAATTAAAACAGATGATTGATGGCCTCTTGGCTAAAAGTGATCCTTAATTTCATCAACGGCGCTTGGAGGGTGGGGTTCTTTGTAATATTTGATGATGTTGGCACGTTCTCCGCCATCAACGAAGTATTTGAAAGAACCAGCAACACAGAGAGCCTGGAAGAAATGTGAAATCAAATCACCAAAGAACAAGTTCATCAAAAGAAACTTACAAAGCAAATTCCTCGAACTGCTTCTTTGGACAAAGATACAGCCATTTTAGCACCATTTGCATAAATAAACTTTCTGTACATTTTCTTGAGAGTGATTGATTGTTTGTTCGATTAAGAAGGTTTCAAATTAGTTGTTGCTTTTGATTAAATTGTGTTTCATTACTCAAAATCATCCTGCTTTCCTGCTGGTTTGCCTTTCTCTCCTTGAATCATAAGATTGTCTTGAGATGCTGCAAGACACTCTTCCCAAAAGTTTTAGGAGACAGAGGCATAGTGAGAGACAGTGATCAAGGAACTGAGTCATCTTTAAAAGAAAGGATAGTCCTATGGTGTATTGTAAAAAGAAAGCTTTGACGTTTCGCTATTTCTATTTTTTTTTAACTTGTTCAAACTTGTTCGACTATCTTCTAATGAGATCTGTTTAGGATAAGATAGACTGAATAGACTTGAAAATGAGTAAAGTTGCGCTACCACGGGGGAATTCTTATAATACTGCACCCAGTAGTGCAAACCTTACAGGGGAAAATGATCAACGAAGTCACCTTAGCAGCAGTACCACCACAACCTCACTTCCTGTTAAAAAGAAAAACTTCTTGCAATCTCACAGATTTGATGCGATGTATATTCCAAACACCTCATGGGATTTCTTTGACGCTTATAATCAATCTCGCCCCAGTCAGTTGGCTTTTAACCAAGAAGAGATCTCATTCGATCACCTAGACAAATACCTCACTATGACCTATGATGCGAATATTGAGGAGTATAGAAATGCAACTCGGGTTATTACTCGTCCATTACCTCCCCTGATCGCAAAACTTATTACACTTCAGTCAAAGAATGGGAAGTTTGAGTCTTTAGACAACGTCCTGGCACTTTTCCACATTCCAAAAGATCTACCCTTTATTAAGTGTCGGCATCGAGCCTACGCTGATTGGGAAAAAGCTACTGCATATGCAATTGCAGCTATGAGACAAGAGATTGAATACTTTGAAGAGCTATTTGAATATCATAATCTGGCAGAGAAGTGGGTACAATCAGGCGAGCTGATTAGTGATGCACGAGAAAACTTTAGTCGATATCGTGGTACGGCTGCGCCGTCACCCTCCTCTTCTTCTACAGGACAGTTTCATTACCTTCCTACTTCTGCATCTGCTCCGATATTAGATCATACTCAAGCTTTATCTGGTTCGGGCATCGCTAAGGTTGAAGAAGAGGAGGAAAGGTCGACAATGAGTGGCATGGTTTCTATGTTAACTGACGGAACAGTAGTTTCATCAGAGAAGGCGAAGAAGCAGGACAAGCGAGAGACTAGAAGAAGGAAAAATCAACTAAAACAAGATGAGAAGGGAAACCTTCCTCAAGAACCAGAACAGAATAATGATGAAGGGAGTAACACGAAAGAGGAAGAGTCGAACGAAGAACAAGAAGATGAAATAGATGATGAAAATGACTTTAGTACTATATTATCGAAGGAATTACCCGCATTAACTGAATTACAAGACTCTTCCGTAAAACCTGATTCTCCTTCTAATGACCGTTTAAAAGCAATGCTCAAACAACTCACAAATGAAATGGATCACATAAAAATAAAACAACAAGAAGAGAAAATTCAACAACTAGAGGTAACCGAATGATATCTCTTTGATTTTTCGCTTCTTAACCGACTTCTTCTCACTTCAATAGACCAGTATTGTTAATCTTTGTATGCATATTGAAGAGTTAGTGCGCCAGATATCTTTCTGTCTTGATCGATGTGTTGAAGCCTACAACATGGCTGAGCTGACTAATGAAAGGTATCGTACTTTTGACGAGATTACAGCTCGCTTGGGCGAAGGATTTGCGCCGTCAGTGGCTTATGATGATTGGCGGCGTCAGGGTTGTGAGGGTATTCGCCCATCCATTCTTAAATTTTTTAATCAAATTCAACAATTAGCAGAAGAAAGAGTTTATTTAGCAGAGTTATATCTCCCAGATGGAAGAGATTGGAAATCATCAAATAATAAAGAAAATAATCGATCTAAATGGATTTTATTATGGAATGGTCATAATATCGTTCTCAAAGTCATTCATTGGTAAGTAACAATTCACTTTGATTGATCTTTTTAGCATCTCTAACATGCTTACCTTCTTCTATAAGTTTGGATTTCTTAAGGAAATGTCGTGAACTGAGTGATTGGTATGGTCCAGCTTATTTCTTTGTTGCAAATCCTTTACAGTTACCTTTTGCTCTATGGAAAGCTTTTGATAGAATGAGTTTACAAGAAAAGGTGAGAACTTCATAATAATCTCTTCATAGCAATGAATGTCATTTACTTAATAAAAGATTGAAGATCAATTGCAAACGCAACCTCATGGAAGAGTTGGTATCATGAATTTATACACAAAGAAAGAATGGCAGCATGTTCAATATCTGAATGAATTTCGAAGGAAGTTCTTAGAACTATGCCGTGATTGGTAAGAAAGTTTATTCATCATTAGTAATTTTGGATTCAACTGTCTTACAGGTCTTTCAATTGGCCATCGGTTCCTAATATGCGTGAAGATGAATTAAATGAACAATACTTTCATGCTTTTCTTGTATTATTTATCACTTGTTCTGAAACGATTGAAAAGTCATATCAATGGGAGAAAAAGTAAGACAAACTTCATATTGTATTGTTACTGATTTACTCATGTTTACTCGATCTTCATCATTTCAGATTTATTTCAACAATTAGTACATTACGTGGACAACAGAAAAATCTTGTAGGAAAAGGGAATCAGAAAGTTTTAAAAGAACTTAAACTTCCAACATTAGAACAACGTCAAGCAAGACAAAACGTTGGAATTGCAGAACTTCTTATTACTCTCCCAGTAAATGATGCACCAAGGAAAGGAGTCTTCTTCAATCCAAATGCGAATCGACAACCAAAGACATCAATGTTAATGAAAAAGAAATCAACCATCATCCTATTAGAGAAACAAAAACAATTAGAAAAATCTTTATTTACCATAGAAAAAGCAGAACGAAAGGAAAGTGTTTTACCAAATGTTGATGTCACAAGTATGCTAAGACCTTCATTAATGACGTCTTTAAATATTGCTGCAAGGAAATCTTCTACTACTGGTGCTGGCAGACAGAGAACATCTACTATTGCTATTAAACGGAGTCCGACGAAGATTGGTCGAGCTTCTTTGATTCAATCTCCGAATCGTCAATCCACCCGACTTACTCAACGAAGACCAACATCAAGTCCGGCGAAAGCTCCATCAAGTCTGATTACCGATGAGAAGAGTGGTTCCTTACAAGAGGGTAGTAGTCAAACAAAAGGTGAAGATTCAACAATTATTGATGATCCTAACAATCCTTTAAAGAAAATTAATCAACAAAATGCCAAGAAATTCCTTCAATTAGTGAATAATAAGAATGCAATTACCTCTCAACAATCTCCTCTGAGATCATCAACTGTCTCTCCTGCGACAGGAAGGAAATCAACTCTTATCGGTGGTATGAGATCATCTCTCATGAGTCCTAACAATCAATCCCCTTCTCGTATGAGTCAGAGAATGTCTAATGCCTCTCAACTGCCTCATCGTCCAACTTTCTCACCAAATCAACAATCAAGACTCTCAACCACCGTCCCAGCTATCCCAGAGAGGAGTCGGTTGAACATTCACACGAATAGCATCGCTTTGAGTGGAGGAAGTGCGAGCTTAGTATTATCAGAGCAACCATCAGACTCTACTCAATCACCGAAGAAACGTGGGGCTTCAACGATTAGACCATCATTCCCTTTATTTGCATCGAAATCTTCTTCCTTGCTGAATCGGAGTGAATCAGTCGCTCTCCCTTCACCTAATAGTAAAGCAAGAAAACCAACGATTGTGGATTCGCCTGGTCTTTCGACAAGTGAAGGAGATAACAATAATAGCGATAAAGAGACTTCAGTTGTAAAGAATGATGCACCAAGACCAAGCACTGTTGTTAAGAAGAAGAAAAGTATTTTGAAACGAGAAGATTTAGCGAAAGAAATCATTCAATCGAGGAAAGTCTCTCGTCTTCAACCTATGACAACAGATAATCAGAATAGCAACAGTAACAATGAGAAAGATAATACCAATACCACTAATAGTGTTCCTCAACAACCAAGACTGACGAAGAGAAGATCAACGAATCAATCGAATCAGAAGATATTATAAGGAAGATATAATAAAAGAGAGTGTAGTCATAGTTATATCGTTACAAAAGAATTTATCTTACAATCATACTACTAATTCGAATTATATCTACTTCTTCTGTCTTCTCTTCTTATCATTATTCTTTATCACTGACCTCTACATAAGTTCTGTGTGCTTTTACTTGTACTAATTGTCGCTCTGGTAAGATCATCGCTGATAAACACTTGCCATAGATACATCCTGTATCTAGACCAGTGGCATAGTCGCTTTGTTGTAGACCTCTCTTCGCATCATGACCGAAAAACACATGTTGAATAGGGTTTCCATTATACAGGTTAATCCAAGGCACACCAACGTCAGGCTTCTCAGACCCAACCATAACACCATTGTCATCGACAATATTCCTCATTATGACCATATTCTTACGGGATTGTTCTTCTAATGGGAGGTTGGGAATGAGTCCAGCATGGACAAATCCGATGCCACGTGATGGTAGGGTGATAGTGTAGGGAAGCTCCTTCAACCATTCAATATCGTCGGAATCCAAATTATCAAGATAAGAGAGGTAACTAGGTTTCATGGAATGTAAAGGATGTATTTTTAATGCATATACTAGAGCATCATGATCGTGATTCCCTCGTATACAGAGAAAGTTATTCTTTCGAGCGTATCGCACCACCTCAGCAGAGTGAGGACCTTTATTCACTAGATCTCCAACCAAAATTACTTGAGTGTTCTCAGGATTGTAGTTACATTTCTCTAATAGCTCTAGGAGCTCATAATAGCAGCCGTGAACATCACCGACGATGATGAGTCGTGGCTTGAGATCACTCTCAGGTATTGTTAAGTGAAGGGTGTTAGGCAGAGGTAGAGATGAAAAATACTTTGCAGTTGAGAATGGTTTAACCTGTCCCATAAGCTCTGTGAGGTTAACTTCCCCTTCGTTCTGGCTCATCAGTCGTTTAGCAGAAGGAAAGAGTGAATGGAGAAGACTAGATAGCTTCTTGGAGCTCGAAAATTGATTTGAAAATCTCAAAACCCTACAAGAGGTGAATGAGAATGTTGATCTTAGTGCTATAAGGAGAATGGTGGAGGAATAGAGATAAAGTTGGAAGAAGTGTGAAGGAAAGAACATTCACCAATCTATGTGATGTAAAATAAAGAATCAGCTTCTTCGTCTTTGTTTTTGTTAGCATATCCTTCACATCTCAATCTTAAATGCTGTGAAGATAATCTTTCGCCTTAAAATTCATAGCACATACCTTACTCTACAATTCTCTTTGAAAGATGGTTTGATGAATGAAGGAAGATCGTGGCTTTTGATCACTCTTTGTGATTGTTCTACATTATGAAATATTATTTCAATTTGACGCTACTAGTTGTCCCAACGTCTTTCATGTGATGTTTCAGATTTCAATCGATCGCTCGCTACCATTCTAATTATGATTCTTTTCTCGGTCTTGTTATTCTTTTTGTTGACTAATCTCCTATTCTTCTGTCATGCTACTTTTTTGAGAAGAAGTAATCCATCTATCCTCGGTAAATGTCTTCCGCTTTGAATACTGACCATTTTAACCATTACATCATAGATCAAGAGGAAGTTGATCCATTGGCAGTTTTTAAATTCAAGTCATCAAGACAACCTACTTTTACACCAACTCAGAGACCAAGTCCAGTGCCAACAACTTCTCGTCCGTCCTTCTCACCTACTGGTAGACCAAACTTCCTCCCGACAACAAGATCCCCATCGACTCGACCAACAATCAAGCCTAGCTCTAGTTCCCCAACGAGAAATCCAAGTATTGCGCCATCATCTTTCCTTCCAACCTTTAGCCCGTCTCGTGTTCCAACAAATTCTCCGACAACAACTAACCCCACCACAACGAATCCCTCACTCTTACCTTCACAGAACCCAACCTGGGAACCAACTTTTGTTAAACCTTCCTTCTCACCTTCAGCATTTCCAACATCCTTAAGTCCAACAAGATCCCCTTCCGTCTCACCTTCGGCCTTCGCGACATCTTTAGGCCCAACACGATCGCCTTCCTTCCTCCCATCACTTCAACCTTCGCTTACGCCAACTACACCTCAAACGACGAACAAACCGACGAATGATCCAACAACCACTCCAATCATTTCGCCAACTACTTCTCCAATACCCTCTTTACTCCCCACTGCGGTGCCTTCCATCGCTATGACCTCACAACCAACTCGTCTTCCATCCCTCGCACCAACCATTACAGCAACGTCATCTAGACCTTCCCTCACCCCATCTAACACACCTCAACCAAGCACATTGAGACCAAGTCTTTCGCCAACCACGCTAACGCCATCCAGACTACCAACAAGCGTATCACCTACCAGAACACCTTCCAGAACCCCAACGATCCTTCCCACTACAAGAAGACCTACTGTTACTCCCACTGTTGGAACCTCAGCTCCACCTACCCGATCACCTTCTTCAGCGCCTAGTATTAGTCTTGCGCCTTCTTTCTCAACACGTCCCACGATTGCTGTGTCTCAGTTAGGAACATCAATCATCTCAACGACAGCCTCATGGACCTATTACAATGCTTATCCGAAGTGCTGTGTTGGTCAAGCAAATTATGATCCAAGCTATCCTACTACGGAATGTGTATATTATAGTGGTTGTCGACATCCAGGAAAGTTTGCAGGTATCGGACAACGATCATTAGAATTTGTTCAAAGGTAAAACCCTTCATATAGTTGTTCTCTCTCGTTTTTCATCTCTTCTCTCTGCCTCCCTTCACTGTCTATAGTACCAATATCATCGCCTTCTATGACAGATCTGATCCTAACGGAGATAATTTCTTTAAGAAATGGGCTAACAAGTATATGAATATTACTGGTACTTGTAAAGGAGTGAAGAAGACTTTCACTGCGATCGTTGCTGATACCTGTGCTGATAGCGATTGCAATAACTGCTGTGCGATCAATTCTAATAAAACTACAGGATATCTGATAGATATGGAGTACTATACAGCCTTGAACCTCTTTGGAACGACAGACTGTGCTGACGCACTCCATAGTTTGCAATTTACGATTGATATCAATCAGCCTCCTGCGATTCCCAACTGTGGTCCTGATATCGGATCTTGCAATGGCCCTCAGTTCTGTTGCTCAGCGGAGAGCTACTGTGGTCAGAACATGAACTATTGTGGGTCAGGCTGTCAGTCCACCTATGGGTATTGTGCTGCTAGTACAGGAGCTTGTGGTCCTTCGAGTGGTGGACAGATGTGCGGAGGAGGGGCATGTTGTTCTAAATATGGCTATTGTGGGAGTGATAGTGCTTACTGTGGCACCGGATGTCAGGTGGACTATGGCGTTTGCAATTAAATCTTCAGGGATATCAACCATTAAGTGATTTTATGTTTCTTTGTTCGTTTTATCCTTTGATTTTTATGTTTTTATTTGTTTTCCTCGTCTTGTAAGATATGATTCTTTTTTAACCCGATATAAATGATACTAATACTCATTATGTAAGAATAAGATTTTAATCAGAGGATATGGTGGACCACTCTGTCTTCATATGGTCATTGTTATCTAATAAGAATTATAACAAATTTAAAGGATGGAGATTCGGATGGTTCCCTGACTCCTCCAATATTATAAAGTCAGTCAACAAACATCCTAAAATGTCGATGGAAACTCTTTCAAAATTACTTTCTCCTTATCATTTACAAAGTAAATCAGTAATTGATAGAGAAAAACATTTGAAAGGGATTCTACGGACATCTTTGGACATTTGTTCAATGATTTTATAATTTCAGAGGAGTCCGGGAACCATCCGAATCTCCATCCTATTAAATTAGTTAAAATTCCAATCAGATCACAATGGCTAATGACGGTAGAGTTGACCATCTACTTTGAAAATATAACCCACAGAAAGGAAGTTTATTTGCTAGGCTTCTTAATTGCGACTCTATACTCTTACTAAATTGGATGACGTTCCGCCTTCTTTCGTAGAATCTTGCACAGATAGAATATCGTAATTTTACGATTTCCCTTTTTCTCACTTCTTCTTCACAATTCTAAACAATTAATAATATAGGATAATAAGAAGAATATTAATACGAATAAGTGAGAGCGATGTCTGTCATCACAACAAGTCCTAATCCACAAAATCCTTCAGAGAAAGAACATACTTTACCATTAATCCAATTTCATGCGTTATTTTTAGAAGATGCCTTTCAAGCGATCTTACATACATTAATCTTTATACGAGCACCAACACAGATGAAAGCACAGGATCATATCTGTACTTTATTATCACCATTAATGTATTCATCTTGTAATTATGCTTCAGTGAATGAATCAATTCAAACCGTCATTCAAATGATTAAATCATCGTTACTCGAGCATCAGAGAAGACATAACCCGATCATCAATACTAATAATAATAACACGAATAATAGTAATAATCCTGGTCTAGTACCGTATCAGTTTGATATTTTAGTCTCATTCTTTGAGAAGAAGGAGGTGAATCAATATTTTATTATGTCTAAGACAGAACATGTTCCTTTTGAGCATTGGAGAATTCCTATTTCAATGATTGAATATCCGTTATCACCATCTTTATCAACTACTAATAACTATCAAGGAGGTGGTTTAGGTAGTGCCACAGATTTCCAGCAACAATATCAGAATGCTTATAACTGTGTATCAAGAAGTATCATGGCACTCATTGAGGTATGATTGACTAACTCACAGTTCTCTTGTCTAATTTCCTTTATTTCTCTCGTTTTATTGAATATAGGTAGGGAATACTCATATAGATCATGTGCCTTTGACGAATTATGAGTATGAGATGAAAATCGTTACACCAGATGGTAAGAAAAAGAAATAATAACATAGCAATAACGATCATGCATATCCCCTCCTACCACTCATATTATCGACACAGATACAAATATATTTCTGAGTCTCTTTTAAGTTTTTTCTTTGGTGATTGAACTGTTTTGTCTTTCATTTGAGTGGCAATAATGTACATAGAAATAAGACTTGATAAACACTTACAGTTACCTCACAAAGTTGCCATTCATTCATTCATTCATTCACTTGCTTTCCATTTCACTCCATGTAACTATAATACTGAGAAAAATGTACAAATGTACAAAAAGCCAATAGAAAGGTGAAAATAGAAGTAAATTAAAATCAAGTAGAAAGTATTCCGTCATCATATAACTCTTACGAGAGAAAGCGAAACTGTTACTAACATCATCTTATCATCTTTTGTCTATAATAATAGATACAAACAATGGAACGAACAAAGAAACGAGAGAGAAAGAAACAAAGAGTAAACGAATAATAAAGAAATATTTCTCCAAATCTTAATTCAATCTCTACTTCATTCAAATCATTCCAAACAAAGAAAAGAGAAGAAAAGTAATGGAAGAAAAACTAAGAAAACCTACAAATAAAAAGAGAAATGAATATTGAATAATGAGGATGAATCTGAAAAATGAATAAACAATGAATGTAGCGATACTGTTATATGAGTTAAAGATAAATACAATTCGCTAAAGCCATCATTTACCATACCTCTAGATATATTTTACTTCTGTTGTTGTCGAGGACGAAGAAGAGCATCTAAATCTACTTGAACTGTGTTCGAGTATGCTGTTCCTGCTGTCGGAGCTTGTTGGTATCGTGCTTTCTTTAAAGGACTTCCATCATTTTGTTGATCATAGAAATAATCATGACTTGGAGGAAAAGAAGTTCTTCGCTCCATCACTTTACCACCATTAGCATTAAAGGATGGTTGACGTTGCATTCGATAAATCTTTGCATTATTCGGATTAATATTCTCTTTATCCGTCATATTCATATTATTTGTGTTGAGGTATTTACTGCTCAGAGTCTTTGTAGTATTAGTACTAGTAGTGGTGGTGGTTGTGACTGATGAAGTGGTAGATGGAGGCATGTTCTCATCGTAGATTTGGAAGAGATTTGTTGTGTTATTGCTAGTTGTTGTTGCTGGGAGTGGAATAGGACCGCGTTTCCTTTCTGCCATCATCATTAAGTTCATCGCAGTTGAAGAGATTGTGGTTTGATTGTTATTCATGATTGTGAAGCTATTGGCTCTCACTGCTTTCAATGCAGCAGTTGGATGCTCGGAGGTTGTGCTGGAGATTGGAGGTGGTGGGATGACGAACTCTGCATCATTTTGAGGCTCAGATGAATTCGATGGAAGCATGTTATCAGCATTATTATCGCCTTTGTTACCGGGACTCAGGTCTGGTGGGATAATCATATTTGGTGTGTTCTCAACCATTGGCTCTGGACGTGAAGTGACGATAGGAGTGCTCTCCATCATCATTTCATCCTCCATTATCATAAACTCTGTGGTGTAACGATCAAAGGAGCTTCTTCTTCGAGGTTGTGCAGGTGGTAGAGGAGGAGGTGCTAACTGTTGCTGTTGAATCTGCTGAAGAAGGCGTTGCTCTCTTTCCAATAATTCTGCTTCTTTGGTCTTCAGCTTGTTATCTAAAGTTGCTAATTGTTGCTCTTTCTCTTTAAGAATCATTTCAATCTTATTTAAAGTTTCTTCTTTATTTTGAATATTATCTTCACGTGTTTTAAGTTCTCTCATCTTTGCCGCATAACTCTAAAAACGAGATTGAGAACACCGCATAGACAAGTCAATAATATACTATCATACCTGATTAAAACGATATTCATTAAGCATGGATTTTGCAGGAACAATGAATGGTTGAAGTGCAGGGATTGCCTCAAGATCTTCGACTCTTGGTCGACGACGAGGATCTACTTGCAATAAAGATCTGATGAGATCAACAACATGTGATTAAAACACATATTACAGACAACAAAGACACAAAGACTTACTTAATAGCCTCATGGAGGGAATCAGAGTACTTTGAAGGAATTCTTGGGAATCTTCCAGCATTAATTCTCATAGCCAGTGTAACAGCATTCTGTGCTTCGAATGGCGGTTTTAATGCAGCTAATTCATATAAAAGACATCCTAAAGACCAAATATCAGATTTTTCATCATAATCTTTCTCATTAATAATCTCTGGTGCCATATAAAAAGGCGTTCCAACATTGGTTCTTGCTAATGTTGATTGTGAATTAAGTTCTTTCGCTAAGCCAAAATCACCCATTTTAATGTTTTGTTCACTATCTAATAGAATATTAGCAGGTTTTAAATCACGATGTAAGATTGGTTTATAATCTCCATTCTCTTGACGACGATGACATTCTTTTAATGCTAATATTGATTGTGCAAAGATTTTCCAAATAAATTTTTCTTCGATTGATTGTCTTTCCTTGATGGATCTCTTGATAATCTTCCCTAAATCACCACCAGCACAATATTCCATAATGATATATAATCGAGTTCTTGGTTTATCAACAATTCGATCATGATATCGAACAACAAAAGGGTTTCTGAGTTCTCGTAATATATTCACTTCAGCGACTAATTGTGACTTTTCTTTCTCGGACATCCCACCAAAGTTAATTTCTTTCCATACTAATACACGACCATCAGCTTTACGACGAATTCTCGACACGGTGCCGAAAGATCCAGTGCCGAGAGTCTCTAAAACCTCATACTGATCTAAACTCATTTTGAGCAATAAAAAAAGGTAATATTAAAGAACCAAAG
>VKHI01000075.1:0-11101 GCA_015145745.1 Poterioochromonas sp. DS
GAGCATTTCCAGAAGTTCTTATTCCTCGGAGATGATCGCAACATCGCTCATGTCTTCGTGGATGGCAAGTGCGTCATCTAAAGTCTTTGATCTCTTTTATTGGTTTTGTTTGTTTTTTGATGAATTTTGCGCTTTCATTTGACGTCAGTGATGATTGTCGTTTGATTTTTATTGATTTTTATCTGTTATTTTTATGATTCATTTGTATGTGTGAGATATAGTATGTTCCATCGATCGCCGTGTATCGAGACAGACCCCCCGGATAAAAACAGATTGTTCCAGAATAATTAGCAGCAGTTTAAAGAGATGATGATGAAGATGTCAGTGCGTCTCTGTTACGTCACTGACCCAGTTATACTGATAAAGAAGAAGCCCCTTATAAGTACTAATAACAATAACAATAGCCCGATACGCATACATTTACTACTAAGAATATACAACCACCAACTAATACAGCATAATAACAACAACAGCTATCATAATAATGCTCTCACAGCACTTGCAATCCTGCGAGGAGAATAAGATGATGTTCACACAGATTTATGCGATGAATTGTAAATAGATTAAAAAGATGTTTTGTCTGTAATACTAACACATGAGAACAACGATGGCTCTGATGATCTTTATTTACTTTACATCAGAGGATAGATATCTTAGCAACCTACAAAGAAGAAATAAACTCGAAGAAGGGGAGATAGGGAGGTTTGCACACATGTGAAATCAAATCAAATACCATATACAAAGAAGAAAGAAAACATTATTATTCCAGTATTATTCCAAAGGTGAGAAATGCATTTAAATGTCAACGACTATCGCAACTATAGAATGATATTTCAATATCTCTTTTCTTATTATATGTGCTTTATCGACTATTGTATGAACTACTCTTGAACCACTCTTGTGTTCCCTTGTGGGACCGACAACAACAACAAGATACAAGGAGGAAGTTTGAGTGTTAATGTTTCCTAGTAATGAACGAGACCAATGGAAAGAAAGAAAGAACGAACGAACGAAAGAAAGAAGAAAATAAAAACCAAATGAGAATAAAAGCAATGATTCACGACCTAACACCTGACTATATTGACTCTACTGGTATTAGTGTGGGGGTGTTGATAGTTTGATATGACGTATGGGAAGCGAACGCATGAATGAGAGATGAATGTTAAGAGGAAAGTGGTGAAGTGAGACAGTTCAAGGGAAATCGTCATTTTGAAGAGATAAGAAGAACAGAATGTAGTAAATGTGTGTCCAAAACATTTCATCATCATCAGCATCACAAAAGCATTATCGTTTTTGTCTGTTGTTAATACAAAGAAAATAAAAAATAAAAAAAACTAAACGAAGAAAGAAAGAAAGAATAATAATCAATAATAATCCTAAATGAAGAAGAAGAAGAGAGCAGGGGCAGAAGAAGAAGTATATATATAAATATAAGAAACAGTGAGCGAACCCCAAGAATTTCACCACTAAAGACAAAGCAGTGAGAGAGAGAGAGAAATATCTACACTTATTATTGGTATTTAACAGCGACACCTATTCTATTCTTTTATTAATTACACTTCAACAAGCGCCATACCAGCATTATTCGCTGGGCTCGGATGAACGATGAGTGTTGCCTTGGCGGCGGAATTCGCTTTCATCCACAGGAACAACCCAACTAATAACACGAAACCAAATGTTGCTCCAATGACAATACCAGCAATCTCTCCTCCATTGAGAGCATTGTCATCATCATTCGGTCCATTTGTCGGAGAGTAGGTTGGAGCCTGTTGAGGGGAATAGTCAATGACTGGTGCTGTGTTCACAAGCTTCGTCACTTGTGCTGTAGCAGTAGCATTCGCTCCGAGCGATTTTGACACAGTCTGCAGTACAGCGGTGAAGTTATTCGATGTCACAGCTTTTGTTAGCTGTGTAGTGAGTGTTTGGTAAAGGGCAGTAGGGTCAGCACCTCCTGTTACTTGTTGGATGATTTGTAAGATAGCCTCGGCTAAAAGATCCGAGGATGTTGTCAGAGAACGACGAGTACTCGATTTCACTTGAACCAGTGCTTGGAGTTTCACAGTGGAGACATCGATACCCATTGAAATTGCTGTCGTTTGTTTGATCGCTTCTTTGTCCTTGTCCGTCGCAAGAGTCACATTAATGCCGCCTAATGTCAGTGTTGAGTTGAACTTTAGGATACTAGCCACTGTTGGTGCTGGAGTGGAGGGTGCAGAGGTAGGGCGAGGTGTGGGTGAGCCTGGAGTGAATGTTGGGTTTGCAGTAGGAGAGCGAGTCGGTGTGCGAGTAGGGGTTTCAGTTGGAATTTTGGTTGGAGTCACAGTGGGAGTCAGCGATGGAATACGCGAGGGTGTAATGGTGGTAGGTGATGTAGTGGGTGTTAATGTTGTTGGTACAGCAGAAGGAACTTCCGTTGGGCTTCTGCTATTAATACTTTCTTCTTCAACAGAATCTAATACAATATAGACATGATCTTGATCTTCAGTGTTATCAATTGCAGAAATCTTCATATGAGCTTCCAAACTCACAGCCTTGGAGAAGGCTGACTCCTTCTCATCCACAGCCTGTCTTAACGCTGGGAGAGATTCTTTCTTTGGGGAATGAAAGGGATATTCACTTTCAATTGCTTTAAATAGAGCATTATCTTCTTCTAACTGTACAATATCTTCATTTTCGATTTCTTCAGTAAATGCAACAGCAAATACTGCAATAACAACAGACAAAAGGAGGAGAAAATTCATGACTTAAAGGAGTAATTATTATATGTATATAAAATAATGGCAAAAAAATATACACACAGCTCGACGAACGTTTTGCTTAGCCGAGCAGAAAGGTGTAGAAACAAGTGATATACTATAGGATAGTAGTAAGATTGGCTTTGGCAGTTAGCGAGCGATTCAAAACTGCGACAGTTTCGCGCAATTGTAGTCTTTTTATTTTACATCATAGCATATTAACGGCTCTCCTTCTTCTCTCTCTGTCCGTTATAAAGTGGAAGAGCCAAACATTGTCTCCTACGATTCTCATCGCTTTCTTTAAGCATTTGCTTAATTTGGAAACTGTCGGTTGGGTTGTATCTTTTTGAATTGTTGGCAGTTGAGGAGTTGTTTATTAGATTCTTTCTCCATTTATCTGCAGCATTTATCATGTCTCGAGTTGTTCCTGCTGCTGGTATTGAGAGTAGTAATGCTGATTTGGATACTACCTTGTCTTGGTTAGAGTTTTTGAAGCAATCTTCTATTACGAGACTGGACATCTTTCTTCTTGGTATGACAGGTGTCTTAAGTAGTGGAGTGACTGCTTGGTCGAGTGCAGCAGATCATGGATTTTGGACTCTCTTCGTATCTGCTTTCGTTTCGTCCATCGGCTATGTTATTCTTACCTTTTGTGTCGCTGAAATGACAAGTGCTTTACCTTTCTCTGGAGGTATTTATGGCTTTGTTCGCGCCTTCACGACTCCACTCTTAGGTTTTATTGTAGCTGTGTTTGAGTTGACATTAAATTTGTCCTATTTAAGTCCAACTGTCTACCTACTGAGCTCCTTTACCACAATGAATCACTCGTTGATTCTTGGTAGCTGTCTGATTATTTATCTGATCATCCTCGCTCTTCTTTTGGTCGGAGGAAGACTTTTCTGGCTACTAAATACATTTTTAGGCTTCTTCGTCCTAATCTTGTTTCTGGTGTACATCTTTGGCTCATGTTCTCACGCTGATTTCACTCATTGGGCTGAGGACAAGTATTCCAACTACTACACAACTCAAGAGTTCTTGCAACATATGCCTATAGTTTCAACGTGCTATTTAGGCATCCAGCTCATTCCTTTGACTTCTCGTTGTGCTTCAACGCCAAAGAAAGATGTTCCTATTGTAATGTGTAGTTTGATTGCTATTGGTGTTGTTATTACATGTGCTTTATTCACACTTGCTTCTTCACAATATCCGGGAATTCATGAGATAAGTATGGTAAAATTCCCTTTAACTTTTGGGTTTCAAAGGATCTTTTCAATCTCTTATGATTCAGCGCTTTGGTTGAATGCACCTTTCCTCTTCGCTGCAGCTTTTACTTTCACCTTCTTCTGTGGACGTCAGACATCCTGTATGGCAAAATCAGGACTTCTACCTGAAGTATTTCAGCGAGTGATCCCTTTTCTCGATACTCCTTATGTTTCGTTGGTGGTATTTGTCTCTCTTAGCTTCTTGCTAAACATCCTCACCTTCTATGACAGCGATGTGCTGCAAGTGCTCTATTTAGTGTCATCACTGTCTAGTTTCGTTGTTTATATCCTTGCCTTGATTGGATTTATTCGATTTCACAAGAGATATTCCTCGTTAGAGAGATTCTTCGCTAGTCCTTTAGGAGATATTGGTGCATATGTTGGCATTGTAATCTTTGCCATCTGCTTTGTCGGAGGAGCAATCTTTCAGGATACATTTATTCCGATTGTAATAATTGCATTGGTTGCAGTGTTAGCAGTGATTTACTATCTTTTCTTATCAGGAGAGCATGTTTTCTCCGAAGAGGAAAGAGAAGAATTATTTAAAGCTTATATTGTTAATGGTAAGATGATTAGAAGGTTTTTCATTCTCTTCTCTTTCTTACTCTTTCTGAATAGCAAATCTTGCAACTAAGAAACGATTGCAAAAGCGAGGTCAAGTTACCTCTCAAGTATTGCAAGGAAATAATCCTTCAAAGCTTTCTGATCTTTCTCGTTCAGCGCCTTTTGATACTGAGATTAACTCCATCACTCGTGAGAGGAAGAATCCTTCGTTGATCGAAAGAGTCCCTCGTTCTATCGAAGATGTGATTGAAAGTGATCCCTCCAAGAAAGAAAATCAACTCTCTTCTTCTGCCATCGTGGAGATGTCAGAGGAAAGAGGTAATCATATTCCTATGAGCACTAAAAGTCTGTCCGAAAGAGTGAAGGATTATTTATCATCTAAGATGAATCAAATCCTCCCTGATCCAGGAGTAACATTAGAATTACAAGAATTGGGAATCTTACAAGCTGGTGGAAGATTCAATGACGATGGTAATGAAGTGGTTTAGTAGTATTTCTTCTCAATCATAGAAATCTAACACCTCCTTATGTCATCTCATATCATCTCTCATATCATATTATCTCGTCTCGTCTCATACTTCTTTATTTTGTCTGTCTTTGTATGTTTCTATGTCATGTCATTTCTCTCTTCATATTTCGTCATATCTCTCACTGTCTGGATGTCTTTGTGTTTTGTTCTTTTAATAGAGGAAAACCAAATCAAATGACCTCTTACCTCGTAATATGTATTTCTGTGTCTGTGTGTGTTGTCGCTGTCTTTGAGTCTGCTTTGTGTGTCTGTGTCTGTCTGTCTGTCTGTCTGTCTGTCTGTCTTATACTACTTAATATCTCTACTGACTTCATATTTACACTGGACTGTTCATCTATCCTCATCCTTTTCCTCTTCTCTTCTTCATTTTCTTCTTTCATGGTATGTCAGGGTGATTTCTTCATACAATAAAATACATAAATGCATCAGATAACATCAGATATTACTGATAATAAATAATATTCCTCACACTTTGTCATCTTCTAAATACATCATCTCATATGATTTGTGATACTTTTGATTTTGATTTTGTTTTGTTTTCTCTTTTCTTTCACCACAAATGCATGTAAAGATAGTAGTGTTATCATAATTAGTCATTGATCGTCCTCATAGTAATCATAGTAACTAATGAATCTTAAACTCTTTTTTATCCTTTATAATATCTCTTTCCTTACCCAAACAATCTTCATAATATTTTCTTAAAGCACAACAAACAATCTCTTGGATCAGCTTTTTATCATGTCAAACCTTTCATTCATACCTCAACCTACTTGCGCCAATCTTTCATCACCCTCATCAGGGTGAGATGGTGGAACATTGTTAAGGTGCTTCACTCTAATTTGTCTGTCAAATGTCAGAGGTGTTATTATCATCCATGTTTATCTTCTTTTTCTTCAATCAACTATCCTAAAGGTTCATCATTTCAAATTTTAGTATATCTTTATTATTTTATTTATTTTTAATTATTATTTCTCTAGTCTATTAGTTATCTCCATCAAATTTAAATTTCTTTCTTTCAGCATATTGTGTCATTGCTTTACCACTATTTGTAACACCAACTTTAGATTGATTCGCATCTGATGAAGCAAATTGACTTGATTTGACAATCCCTGACAATGATTTCTTAGATCCCTATATAGTGTTAAGAGGTTAGTGAGCCTAGTGTGAGATTATGTGTGTGGAGGGTGTAACGTACTTTATCAATAAACTTCTTCCAACTTTGTTGTACTTGAGCAACATCTTCTTCTTGACTAATAATACGATTTTTATTTTTAATTGCTTTAATTTTCTTTTTCTTTCGTTGTTTTTCTTCTTCTGTATCTGTTGGTAATATTTTTAAATTTGCTGGAATTGGTATGATTTGACTTTTCTTTTCATCGACTTTATTACCATTATTAGTATTCTTATTATTGTTGTTGTTGTTTGTTGTTGTTGTTGCTGCTCCGGTGGCAGTCGCCGTCGTTGATTGTTTCTCTAGTGTGAGTACAGGTGGTCGAATGTATTCTATTGGAACTTCTTCACTATTCCCATAACCAGTAAAGGTTACAATATAACCATTCTTTGTCTTTTCTGTAATCGTTGCATCATAGTACTGTTGATCTGTCGCATATTTACACTGACATTTCGTACCGACAATGAGATGATCATTGTGGATATCATCGTATTGGAGGACGTAAGGGCCTGGAGTAATCCTTTGAATGCTTGATAAAGGTAAAGAAACCTCATCCGCGAACTCGTAATATTTCACTTTAAACTCTGTGCTGTTAATAACCTCTGTGATAACACCGGCAAATGATCGCTCTCCTCCAATCACTTCAATATGATCGTTGACTTTAATTGGTCCTGTCTTTACAGCAAGGAGTGTTGCAATAGTTCCAACAGGTCTTTCAAGAGTTTCATCATCACCATCTGCTTCTAGATCACTGAGATTGTATTGATCGTCATCGTCTTTATCACCTGATAAATTAGCCTCATCTCGTCCTCTTTTCCTTAGATTTAAAGGAGATCCATGTTGAGGATAATATTGTAATAATAAAGTTTGTGTTAAAGAAATAACTTTTTCTAAATCATCTTTTAAACTAAGAAATTGTGAATTATCTGAATCAGTTTCTAATAATTGATTTACCTGTTCTAATTGACTTTGATAAAGTGATAATTTTGATTCAATTTCTTCCAATGATTCCATTCTTTTACTATGTTGTTTATGTGTTCAAACTCAAATACTAATCGAATGACTTCCAAAAACACATTATATTGTGTAATTCACTAAAGAACATTTAAACAATTCCACTTTTGAATTTAGAATTTTCGTATGTTCGTATGTTCGTATGTTTGTATATTCGTATGTTCGTACGTTCGGATGTTCGGATGCTCGGATGTTCGTGCTCTTCTTCTCGTAGTTATATCTTTATTTTACGCCAATGAGACCACCTATGACCTTCTTCAAGTTTCTATGAGAGAGGATAGATTCTACAGATCATTTCTGAAATCGAAACAAAACAAACTCCTTCACCATGTTCAAGTTATTGGTTGTCCTTGCTGTTATTGCTGTTGCCGCTGGCAAGAATTTACATGATCGTGCCTACTACGAAGAGAAATTCTTTGATTGGGTGAAGACTCATGGTGTTGTTGCTAAGTCTGGTTCTCATTTCGTCAAGATGTTACAAAACTTTGCTAACAATGATGATTTGATCGAAACCCATAACTCTGGAAACCATACCTACAAGCTTGGTAAGAGGAAAATTCTTCACCTGATCATACCTTCTGACCTCTCCCTCATTGATATATAGGACACAACAAGTTCTCCCACATGTCTGTTGAGGAATGGAGAGAGTTTGTTCACTTAGGATTGAAGAAACCAGAGGCCATCACTCCTCTCCGCGTCCACAACGCCCCAGCTGATACCAGTGCCTTACCAACCAACTGGGACTGGAGTGCTCAAGGAGCCGTCACTGGTGTCAAGGACCAAGGCCAATGCGGTTCCTGCTGGTCTTTCTCCTCCACTGGTGCTTTAGAGGGAGCCTACTACAACAAGTATGGCACCTTGAAGTCCTTCTCCGAGCAACACTTCGTTGATTGCGACAACCGCAAGAACAGCAACAACAAGGGAACTGACTTGGGCTGCAACGGTGGTCTTATGGACAGTGCCTTCAACTGGGCCTCCAAGAACGGCTTTGTCTGCTTAGAGAGTGAGTATGCTTACGTCTCTGGCACCACCAAGGCTGCTGGTACCTGTGCTGAGAGCAAGTGCGCCAAGGACACCACCACCGCTCCTAAGGGATACGTTGATGTTCAGACCAACTCTGACTCTGCCCTTATGTCCGCTATCTACCAACAACCTGTTGCCGTCGCCATCGAGGCTGACCAAGCTGCCTTCCAGTTATACAAGTCTGGTGTCTTCACTGCTTCGTGCGGTACCAGCTTGGATCACGGTGTGTTAGCTGTCGGATACGGTACTGACTCCGCCACCGGTCTTGACTACTACAAGGTCAAGAACTCTTGGGGTGAATCTTGGGGTCTTAGCGGATACATCTTATTACAACGTGGTGTTTCCCAAAAGGAGGGCCAATGTGGTATCTTATCTGGACCTCCATCCTACCCAACCTATTAAATTACTTTCCATCCCGTCAGTACGTTAGAAAGTATTAAGAATATTGGTGATTTTATTTCCAACAGAACAAACAACAACAATGATATTGTCTTACGAGAGATAGATAAGTCTTTCATGTAATACTGAAATACTTTTGACTATCATCCATCATATTCTTCTTTCTTCGTTTCCAATGAATACTCTCTTTATTTACAAACAAAATAGACAGCATAATACATATTTCTACTCGAATAGATATCCGCTCATAAAGAGTATAAAGGTCAAGAACAATCCTCCAAAGATGAGTAAGTTCTTCTGACTTCCTGTTAGAGCATTCGTACCAAATCCATATTTGAGGTTCTCCTTAAACCCTGAGATTGTCTCAGTCTCTGAAACAAAATAGTTCTTCTTTGCACCACACTCTGGACATCTAAACTTCTCGATCTCATCCCAGGGAGTGCCTGGAACTATACCTCTATCAGGATATCCCTTAGCTACGTCATAGACATAGCCACAGGATTGACATTCATATCGACCTGTATCCCTTGTTACAAAGACCTCTCTTGATCGTAAATCTTCAATTTCTTCTAGTTTTTCTCGACGAAGTCTTTGCTCTTCTGTCTCTTGCTTCTCTGGTACTTCAGTTAAGACAGCAGGGGAGGAGGGAGGCAGCTGGTCGGTCTCTGGTTTAGAACTAAAGAGAGCTCGCTTGTAAAGTAGAGAGGATGATTTCGAAAGGAATGGAGAATGAACGTTGACAGAGGAGAGATAAGCAGATGTTGAATGTGGGTTGATCAAGAGAATTGTGAGGAGTAACGTCAATAAGACAACTGTTTTCAACATCTTTTGCAAATTAATTGTATCAATCTCTCAATAATAATGAACTTAATAAAGGTAGAAGTATATCAAGCTGACTAATTGCTATTGTCTGATGTAACTGCACTGAGGTTGAAAAGAAGATTTGAGCTGGCCCAAATTAAGCAATTCCCTTAAACTGTCATCTGACCGGGTACTACTGAGCATAGCATTGCGGGAAGGTTGTACTCTTGACTGCCTTCCAACTCCTCTTTGCAGGTCTCAAACTGCTATATTTATCATACGGCGGATTTTATTTGATAGTGAAAGAAGACAACAGATTTGTAAAAGTAAGACTCAGCTCACTCGAGTATTTCAGTATTACATGAAAGACTGAATAATATTGACTAACATGCCAAATGCTGTAAAATAATTGTTATTGTGATATTACTGAATGATGGGTAGATACCACAATCCAATATCATTGCTCGTTGAAATGGGAGATCTATCGGGATAAATCTAACCTAAGCTACTGCAAGTAACTTACAAAGCAGGGTAAGAAGGAGGTCCAGATAAGATACCGCATTGGCCCTCCTTTTGGGAGACACCACGTTGTAAGTAGATGTAACCTTTGTCACCCCAGCTGGTTCCCCAAGAGTTCTTGACCTTGTAGTAATCAAGACCGGAGGCGGAGTCAGTACCGTATCCGACAGCTAACACACCGTGATCCAAGCTGGTTCCGCAAGCAGCAGTGAAGACACCAGACTTGTATAACTGGAAGGCGGATTGATCAGCCTCGATGGCAACAGAGACAGGACCCTTGTTCAAAGCTGAGATAAGGGCGGAGTCAGAGTTCTTGGTAACATCGACGTGACCAGTTGGGGCGATTTTAGCATCCTTGGTGCACTTGCTCTCGTTACAGGTGCCAGACTTCTTGGTGGTACCAGAGACGTATGGATAGTCAGCCTCTAAGCAGACACCCTTGTTCTTCTTGGCCCAGTCGAAGGCACTGTCCATAAGACCACCGTTGCAGCCCATATCGGTACCCTTGTTGTTGCTGTTCTGACGGTTGTCGCAATCAACGAAGTGTTGCTCGGAGTAGGACTTCAAGGTACCATACTTGGCGAAGTAAGCACCCTCTAAAGCACCAGTGGTGGAGAAAGACCAGCAGGAACCGCATTGGCCTTGGTCCTTGACACCGGTGACACCACCCTTAGCAACCCAGTCGATGGAGGAAGCTAAGTTGCTGATATCAGCAGGAGCCTCGTGGACATAAAGAGGAGCCTCAACGGATTCTGGGCGTTGAAGTCCAAGTCTGACGTAAGCTCTCCACTCATCGATGGACATGTGGGAGAATTGGTTGTGGCCTATTTAAGATAGTAAGATTTGAATCAACAACTCAAGCAACGAAAGACTCACCAAGAGTGTAGGTGTGGTTGCCAGCATTGTGGGATTCAATGATGTCGTGGTTGTTGGCGAAGTTCTGTAATAACTTAACAAAGTGAGAACCAGAAGCAGCCTCAACCTTGTGCTCTTGTAACCATTCGAAGAATTTCTCCTCATAGAAAGCACGATCATGTAAGTTAGCAGAAGCAACAGCTAAGAAAGCAAGGACAGCAGCAACTTT
>VKHI01000075.1:12933-28247 GCA_015145745.1 Poterioochromonas sp. DS
GAAGTTGCAAGAATTATTAGTTCTGTGGCAAGATAGTCAATTTAATCGAGAACTTACATGGTTGGAAGAGAAGTTAAGAATAATGAAAGAATTATAGAAAAACGACTTTCCCCTTTGAAGAAGATTACTGAAACACAAGAATCTTAAGGATGAAAGGAAGTCTTTTGTCTTCTAAATGGGTTGAGAGGCCCGAAAGTTGGAGCAGCTTTCAACATTTTTAAGCTTGATTTCGATCTTGCCTTTGCCTTTCATGAATAAATGCTGCTCTCGATAACGATGATTTTGTCTTCGGAAAGAAGGAATTGAACAAAAGGCAAGGATCTTCCACGGAAGAAAATAGCCAAGAACCTCAAGATCCTTTCTAATTTGAATGGAGTTTTATTCTCCATGCTTTGAAACACATATAGGAATTACCATCCAGGATGGAGAACAAGCATAAAGTTAAAATAAAGATGACCTTATGATTGGCGCTAGTAAAGATGATCTTATGACTCTAGTGGGAGAAGAAGGAAGGCGATTATGTGGATTATTGAACACGGCGAGAGCTTTATCTTCATTTTCTTTTCAAGGTAAGCATAAGGATCCTCACTTGTCTCTTTGTACTTCTACTGTTGATAATACGATATTTAATTGTTCAAGCTTGAGATCAAGCGCTTATTGATAGGATTCGTTCGTCAGCTCTTTTTATACAACAAAAGTGTATGGTAGTTGGTGAGAAGGCGAACATCTGTATCAGTGAAATCCCACACAATAGCAGTTGCAACAACATCCACAAAAGTGACGATACTGCTATTGTGTGGGATTTCACTGATACAGATGTTCGCCTTCTCACCAACTACCATACATGAAGAAGAAGAATAAAGAACAGGAAATAATCACTAAATAACAAGTTTCACCTCCAATATGCATCTGTTGCGTTGTTGAGGCAACTTTAGATTCATTCCAACCAACACAAGCTTTCCTTCACTACTTCACTTCCTCAGTAGAGGGCATGAAGAATCTTTTCTATCCCGAGTCGTTTCATCTTTCTTTTAATTCTCCCACTATAAAATAAAACCATCTTAAAACCCAAGCTAACCTCACCTATCTCAATATTCTCCCAGATAGTCTAAATTTGGATCTTTTGCTATCAGTTTTTCCATGTCCGAGGTTTCAAAGTCTCGCCACTGTTATCATATTATTGGGTGAAGAAGGTTAATATCATTGATTACTGTGACTACTACTACATCTAAAAAAACGAACGCAATTTGAGCGACAGGTTCTCTCTATCACGAAGATTTTGAGACCAAAACTTGACTGGTTGTTTCATTCAAAAAACATCTTTGTGTAATTTTCCATTAATTATTCTAATATTCATTAGTTTCATTGATTTGATTTGTATCTTGATAATTTTGAAAGATTTGTTTGTGATTCGAGAAGAAGAAAATCATTTGATAAGAAATTATTCGCATTCCAAGCAATTTGAAATTAATTTTCTCCTTTACTTTTAGTAATTCATTTCCAACAAACACGATTCATCTCTCATCTTATCTCCTCATCTCATTGGTCTCCCTCACATTTCGACACAATCATTGTTGAAATTGACTAATTTCCCCCCTCGATTAAACCTTTGGACGCTTTACATTTAATTTAGTTTTATTCTTTCTTTTATTAATTTCTTCTTTTATTTATTTTCATTTGTTTGTATTTTAATTTTTCTTTCGTTTATATTAAAAAATAGAAGAAAAAATTCAGATCGACGTTCATTATTCGGGAAAAGTGAGTGAATCACCAACAAGATTATCAAGAATAAATTTAGGAATGTTGTATTCTGCATCATCCTCACATAAGATTATACCATTAAATGAACCACCAGAAAACGAACAACCTCATCATGAACATACCGACCCTTTACCACAATCACCTTCCTCACCTTCCCCTGATGGTAATCTCTCTCAGATCGAGTTAACCGAAGCTCGATTAATGCAACTTGATAATCTTCCTCCCTCTCTGTTGCAACCAGGAGGAGAAGGCAATGAAGAAGCAAAGAGTGAAGCATCAAACTCAGATCATGGTGATGATAATTATGATGGTGCCAATGATCCATTAATGATGGATTATAAGGCATTTAAAAAGAGAAGTAAATGGCAAAAGTTCTTACAAAGATTCTTCTCTTTGTCTTATTATGATATTAAATTAACAGTGCGTTATCTGATGGAATCTTTCAGTATACAAATCAGTATATCGGTATGTCTTTTTCAATATGTATCTTTCTTCTTATTTTTATTCTTTGTTCTTATATTAGGTGGAAGATTTTATTATGTTAATTACAATTTTTGTTTTATTTGCTACTGATATTCTTGTTCTGAGCACTCCTGCCTATACAGGTAAGTCATACGACGAATCAATACTGACAAAGATCACTCTTTTGACTCTCTTTGAAATAGATGGACCAATTTCCACGACTTACTTTGTGTGTTTTCTTATCTTTGCTACTGAATTTGTGATTAATACCTGGTGCAAGACTGACATCTACTCTCTTCGACCCTTCGTTTATGAAGGATATCTCTTCTCCTTCTTTTGGTGGTTAGATCTTATTTCCACCCTTTCTCTTATCCCTGATATTTCTATTCTTGCTGATCCTACTGGTCTTGGTACATTAGCTGATGCAATTTCAGGTAATGCATCGTATACTCAAGCTGGACGAGTCGTTCGTCTTGTACGATTAGTTCGATTGGTCCGTATTTATCGTATCGCGGCTGAAAAACGATCCCGACAAGAACATGAAGAAGCATTAGTTGAATTAGCTCGTATTGGTGCGCTTAGTTGGGAAGAAGTAGAAAGTCAAAAAATGTTATTTAATCAACGTCAATCACGTTTAGGTAAACAATTATCAGAATCGATTACACGTCGTGTGATTATTATGATATTAATATTATTAATTATTATTCCAATATTAATCTATTCACCGAGTAATGATGGTCCTGACTTTGGTGCAATAGCATTTAATTCATTTAATTTAGCACAAGATGTGACTCCTGATGCTAAAACTGCTGCAGTGAATGCATTATGGGATGGTTTTACCTCTTCAGGGAATGATAATCGTTATATAGAGAAACTCGTCATGACACCATCCATTACACCAAATCCATATATCTATTATCCTGGATCATTAGAATCCATTCGTGATAATGCCATTCTGGAATGGCAATATAATACTACAGTCAATGGTGTCGTCTATTACACACATGTGATTTATTCATTAAATTATTATTTACGACAAATTGCATTATATGATATCTTAACCACTATCTTCGTTGCGATTATGATGATTGGTGGTGCAGTTATCTTTAGTAATGATGCTGAACAACTTGTTATTAAACCAATTGAAAGAATGGTCACTTTAGTCGAAGCAGTCGCACAAAATCCATTAGGTAAATTTGAACCATTTGATATGGGAGAAGATGATAAAACTGGACAATATGAAACCAAACTACTTGAAACAACGGTCGGTAAAATTACTTCATTATTACGTGTTGGTTTTGGTGAAGCTGGTGCAGGTATTATCTCAGCTAATTTAAGTGCATCAAGTGGTTCCGCGACAATTAATCCATTATTACCTGGTGTACGTATCTATGCAATTTTCGGGTTTTGTGATATTCATCAATTTGAAGACATTAATCAAAAGTTATCCAATGATGTATTAATCTTTATTAACACTGTTGCCGATATTGTTCATAACTCTGTTCATACATGGAGTGGACAAGTAAATAAGAATTTAGGTAATGCCTTTGTTGTTGTCTGGCGTATTGGTGATGAAGTGACATTAAAGAATCAAATTAGTGGAATGCGTGTTGGTGGTGCAGCCAAGAATCGTTCATCGTTTTTAGAGTCGACAAAGTCAATGAGTATGAGTCAACGCTCTGAGACTTCCTCTAATAATGGTAGTGATAGTGAACTTGAAACGAATTCATTACATGGTAGTGAAACAACCGTTGTCAAAAAGAAGATTACCATTGATTTAAGACGTGTCCCAGGTGTTGATCGTTTAGCAGATCATGCATTAATTGGTTATTTAAAGATTATTACAGAAATTAATCGTAATCGTGGTGTATTAAAATATCGTCATGAACCACGTCTTACTGAGAATGGTAAACAAGAATATAAATTACGTATGGGATTTGGTTTACATGCTGGTTGGGCCATTGAAGGTGCTGTAGGATCAATACAGAAGGTTGATGCAACGTATTTATCACCTCATGTGAATATGGCAGCACGTTTAGAGACGTCCTCACGTCAATATGGTGTACCATTACTTGCATCAAATGATTTTTATGAACTGCTATCACCTGAAGCACAAACCTACTGTCGTCGTGTTGATAAAGTGACAGTCAAAGGTTCTGAAGTCCCAATAGAAATTTATACATACGATGCTTTACAAGAACAAGAATTTAAAGATAATCGCTCATTAGCTCGTTCTTCCTTTGAACAACGTGCATTACAATCAAGAAAATCATATGAGAAAGGATTAAGTGCCAAATTACCAATGAAAGAATCACCAAACGGTACTTTTATCATGGCAAATGGTGCACCAAGTACACCTCATAGTACACATGGTCATAATAATATTAGTGTTCATGGACTTAGTGCACATGGTGCATCACCTACCGGTAGTGGTACAAGTAGTCCTGTACGACGTCCTTCCATGCAGTTCAATCAAGTGCCTGGTAGTGCAAAGGCTAATATTGTTTTCTTAACACCAGATGATCAAACATCTGATGTATTTGAAAGTGATTATGACTTAATTACATTAAGACAACATGTGACAGTTGATTTTGTTGAAACGTTTAAAGCAGGTGTTACAGCATATTTAAATGGTGAATGGTTAGCTGCAAAGGAATGTTTAGAACGTGCTGATAGTATGATGTTAGAATTAGCACCAGCATTAGGTGGTGATGGTCCATCAAAGACATTATTAAGTTATATGAAAAATCGTGAATATAAACCACCTGATGATTGGAAAGGATTTAGACCACTTACATCCAAATAAAAACAAAAAACACAAGGAAAGAATTAATATGTTTTTTAGTTTGATGTAATGTGATACTTGCCTATCAATCATTCATTCTTTTTCTCTGTTTCCTTTGCAGAATTCCTTTTTTCTTCTCTTTCTTTCTTGCTGTTTTGTTTGACCTGTCTTTATTGTGATAATGATTGCTCCTCTTTAACAGAGAAAGGAGGATGTTGTGCATGAAATCAACAGGAGCAGTTTAACTTCTGTGTCAACCAAGTGTCGTTGTTATTATTATTAATTCTTATTATTTATTATCATTCGTTTATTGATCATCATCTTGTATAAGAGGGATTTGTGTCATTTATCAAACCATTTTAGTTGTTTTTGAGGCGCTCATAAGGAAGGAATCAAGAACAAGATACCAAACATTAAAGAGCCTTCAAAGTCTTCTACACCTCGAAGGAAAGAGATTACTATATATCATATCATGCATCGAATATGTATGTGCCTTTGTTTTTTGATATCGCAATTGTATGCTCAGAAGAGAAAAAAAGAATAGATGATTGATTGTTTTTTTGTGTTGGGGTTTTATTTTCTAACATGATTATGATATTATTAGTATTATTATTTATTACGTTATTTGATTGTTTTTGTTTTTTTTTTTTCTTTTTAGTTTTAATTACCTCTTTGTTTTTTTTTTCTCTCTCTCTCTCTTTCTTTTCTTCTTATTATTCATTCTTCCTTTTTTTTCTTTGCTACTGCTTGCTCGCCTACTTCTTCTTTTTCTTTATCGTTGTTTAGTTGTGTGAGAGGTAAAATGTAACTCAACAAAGGTTCTGTGCGTGGTATCAAGAAGAAATGATCTTTCATCATTGAAGGAAAGATATATCGACTCCTGATACAGATTCGATCTAAATTTATGTCTCGTACCGAAAGTATTTTCGGTGTTAGTCGGTATTTGTCGGCAAGGGACTGTGTCAGTGTCAAAAAAAAAATATCTTTCATTTATCAGTGAAATGAAATGAAATGAAGAAGAAGATACGAATCATTGAATCATTGTAATGAATAAGAGTGATATGATATGAGGTGATGTGATGTGATGTGATGGGAGACAATCACTGACTCTAATCTGCTTGACACTTGTTCATAATTTAATCGCGACTTACCTGAAGAAGAAAGAATTATATTATGAAAGTCGTAATCTTTGCCTTTGTCATCATTTTCATCAGTTTGATACAATTTAATTGGGTTTGTGAGAGTAAGTATGTTCGGAGGTAAGATAGGATATTCTTATAATGACTTATTGGATAATTGAATGATTGGATTCTGTAGAGGAAGTGATTCTGATCGGCATAACAGGAAAGGTTCGATATCTTCGGCTGAAATGGTGAAGAGATTGAAAGAAAGTGAGTAGTAATAATGTTATGAGATCAATGCAAATATTTAAATTGATTTATAGAAACACGATATATGCAAGATCGAGAAAGGGAACATTCCAAAGTGAAGAATTATTTATCTCCAACTAGCAGTATATCACCCTCCTCTAGTCCAGCTATTTCATTCTCTCCGACTCCATCACCCATGGGAGGCGGCTTGACTCCTGTAGCGAGCCTTCCTCCCACGAACAGTCCCAGTGCTGCACCCGGTGGCTCTCCCTTCTTTAGTGTTTCGCCTCAGCCAACAACTGCTCCATCAGGGACCGCTCCAAACTGGTGGTGGCGTAATCGCAAGTCCAAATCGCCTTTCTTCAACGTCTCTCCCGAGCCTTCTACTGCTCCTTCTACTACTCCTACTCCTGCCCCTGCATCGACAACATCAGCTCCTTTCTTCAGCGTCTCTCCCCTTCCAACTCAAACACCGACTGAGACTCCTTCTCTAACTCCTTCCTCTCCTTTCACTTCCTCTGTTCCGACTGCTTCACCATCCGTTGTTCCTTCTATCTTTCCGAGTGAGACTCCCTCGATTCCTCCTTCCTTTTCCCCAACGTTCCAACCTTCCACCACTCCAACCTATACTCCGACCGAGTCTCCTTCCGTCCTCCCTTCTCTGTCTCCGAGTACTTCCTTCAGCTCGGCACCAGCACAGACACCCTCTGTTCCTACTGAAAGCCCGAGTGTCTTTCCTCAGTCTCCAACAGTTCCATCTCCTACCGTAGTACCTACTTCAGTTCCTTCAGTTTCTCCCGGATCAGCTCCATTCTTCAATGTTTCGCCTCAGCCAAGTAATTTTCCGACTCTGTCACCGTCTGGTCAAATGCCGCAGTGGTGGTGGCGCAAGCGGAAGTCTCGATCACCAAGCCCAACAACAATTACATCAGCTCCTTTATTCAATGTCTCTCCCCTTCCGACACAAACTCCTACTGAGACCCCAACGACTCCTCCGACACAAACTCCCACTGAGACCCCGACCACTGCTCCGACACAAACTCCCACTGAGACCCCAACGACTCCTCCGACACAAACTCCCACTGAGACCCCAACGACTCCTCCGACACAAACTCCCACTGAGACCCCAACGACTCCTCCGACACAAACTCCCACTGAGACCCCGACCACTGCTCCGACACAAACTCCCACTGAGACCCCAACGACTCCTCCGACACAAACTCCCACTGAGACCCCAACGACTCCTCCGACACAAACTCCCACTGAGACCCCAACGACTCCTCCGACACAAACTCCCACTGAGACCCCGACCACTGCTCCGACACAAACTCCCACTGAGACCCCAACGACTCCTCCGACACAAACTCCCACTGAGACCCCGACGACTCCTCCGACACAAACTCCCACTGAGACCCCGACCACTGCTCCGACACAAACTCCCACTGAGACCCCGACCACTGCTCCGACACAAGCACCAACTCAGATTCCTTCTCAATCGCCGAGTGTGAACCCCACCTCTTCGCCAATGGGAGGCGGCTTGACTCCTGTAGCGAGCCTTACTCCCACGAATAGTCCCAGTGCTGCACCCGGCTCTCCCTTCTTTAGTGTTTCGCCTCAGCCAACAACTGCTCCATTAGGGACCGCTCCAAACTGGTGGTGGCGTAAGGGTCCTTCCTCTGTCGCTCCTGTCTTTAGTACCTCGCCTCAACCAACCGAAACACCGACCTACTCTCCCACCTACAGTCCCTCATATTCTCCTTCCTATTCTCCAAGCGAAGTTCCATCAATTTCTCCGACTCCATCACCCATGGGAGGCGGCTTGACTCCTGTAGCGAGCCTTACTCCGACGAACAGTCCCAGTGCTGCACCCGGCGGCTCTCCCTTCTTTAGTATTTCGCCTCAGCCAACATCTGCTCCATCAGGGACCGCTCCAAACTGGTGGTGGCGTAAGGGTCTTTCTTCAAGTGCTCCGTCATCAACATCGGTTTTTAACGTTTCTCCCATTCCTAGTTCAACTCCAACATATAGTCCCTCACAAGGACCGTCTAATAACGCGCCATCATCCCCCTCATCTCCATCACCTACCTTTTCTTCGACGTTAATATAGTATACCCCATTTCTACCTCTTTGTTGGGTATTACTAGAAACTGTGTCCCGTTCTCTTTTCTATTTCTTTTTCTACCGCTCGTTACCTCTCACGTTTGAGCCTGGCCTGTTCTTTAGTAGTAGAAAATCTCCCTTTTCAGTAAAATTCTAACTACAAATTCGGTTTTATGCTCCCTTTCAATGATGTGATAACCTCGATCGTTCTGACTTCTGACTTGTTTAGGTTTTTCAATTAACAAGAGTTAAAAATCTAATTTTGAAATTTGTTGAGACGTGCGCTGTCATTTTTTTCTCTTTGTATATAGTCCCAATTCACTTTGTTTAGTTTCCCGAGTTTATTAGAATACTCAAAGAAACCTGAATTGTTCTCTAGGTTACTGTATGCTGATCTTTCCTCAGAAATCTGAATAGAAAACTGATCCTCGGCATCCTCATCCTCTGCTTCCTCCGCAGATCCTAAGCAAGGTACTGAACCAATTATAGCGTAAATTGCTTAAAGCTCAGCTACTGAATGATCTCATATTTTAAACAATTCTAGGTTGAGTAAATTCCCCGGTTTTCTGATTTCGCATATTTTCACACCCCAAGTTTAATAAAACTTCTCTTCAGTCTAAGATAAGTGAAAAGAAATGAAGAAAAAAGATACGAATCATTGGATTGCATTGAATAAGAGTGATGTGATGTGATATGAGAGAATCATTGACTGACTACTCGATACTTTTATTCATAATTAAATTGCACCTTCATCAAATAATGAAAGTCGTAGTCTATGTCTTTGTCTTTGTCACCATTTTCATCAGTTTGATCCAATTTAGTTGGGTTTGTGAGAGTAAGTATGTTCGCAGGTGAGATATGATATTCTTATAATGACTTATCGGATAAGTGAATTATTGAATTCTGTAGAGGAACTGATTCTGATCGGCCTAACAAGAAAGACCCGATATCTTCGGCTGAAATGGTGAAGAGGCTGAAAGAAAGTGAGTAATAATAATGTTATGAGATCCATGCAAATATTTAAATTGATTGATAGAAGCAAAATTTAAGCAGGTTCAAGAAAGCGAACATCCCAAAGCGAAGAGCCGTTTGGCTCCCTCTAACAGTCTGTCTGCTTCAGCAAGTCAGGCAACTTCTTCCCCACAGTGGTGGTGGCGCAAGCGAAAGTCTCCGTCACCGAGTCCGACACCGACCACTCCTCAAACTTCACCAACGACGGCCCCTTTCTTGAATGTAGTCACTCCCACTCCACTTCCAACATTATCTCCAACATTATCTCCAACAGAAACTCCCACTGTCACACCAACCTCTCCTCCAACACTCACACCAACACTAACTCCCACTGTCACACCAACCTCTCCTCCAACACTCACACCAACACTAACTCCCACTGTCACACCAACCTCTCCTCCAACATTATCACCAACACTCACTCCCACTGTCACACCAACCTCTCCTCCAACATTATCACCAACACTCACTCCCACTGTCACACCAACACTAACCCCGACCGCCACACCGACCAGTCCTCCAACATTATCTCCAACACTAACACCCAGTGAGACGCCTTCTCAAACATCTTCCGCAAGTCCTGCTTCTTCTTCTTCCCCAACCTTTCAACCTTCAATCTCTCCTAGTACCTCTCCGACCGAGTCTCCTTCCATCTTCCCTTCACTTTCTCCGAGCAGTGCTCCCAGCTCGGCAACAACAGTGACGCCCTCTGTTCCTACTGAAAGTCCGGGTGTCTCTCCGACTGTCCTACCATCTCCCACGGCCTCCCCGAGCGCAGTACCTACTACTTTGCCATCCACAACGACTCCATTCATGAGCGGACCGAGTCAAGCTCCAGCGAATCCAATGCCGCAGTGGTGGTGGCGCAAGCGAAAGTCTCCGTCACCGAGTCCGACACCGACCACTCCTCAAACTTCACCAACGACGGCCCCTTTCTTGAATGTAGTCACTCCCACTCCACTTCCAACATTATCTCCAACATTATCTCCAACAGAAACTCCCACTGTCACACCAACCTCTCCTCCAACACTCACACCAACACTAACTCCCACTGTCACACCAACCTCTCCTCCAACACTCACACCAACACTAACTCCCACTGTCACACCAACCTCTCCTCCAACACTCACACCAACACTAACCCCGACCGCCACACCGACCAGTCCTCCAACATTATCTCCAACATTATCTCCAACACTAACACCCAGTGAGACGCCTTCTCAAACATCTTCCGCAAGTCCTGCTTCTTCTTCTTCCCCAACCTTTCAACCTTCAATCTCTCCTAGTACCTCTCCGACCGAGTCTCCTTCCATCTTCCCTTCACTTTCTCCGAGCAGTGCTCCCAGCTCGGCAACAACAGTGACGCCCTCTGTTCCTACTGAAAGTCCGGGTGTCTCTCCGACTGTCCTACCATCTCCCACGGCCTCCCCGAGCGCAGTACCTACTACTTTGCCATCCACAACGACTCCATTCATGAGCGGACCGAGTCAAGCTCCAGCGAATCCAATGCCGCAGTGGTGGTGGCGCAAGCGAAAGTCTCCGTCACCGAGTCCGACACCGACCACTCCTCAAACTTCACCAACGACGGCCCCTTTCTTGAATGTAGTCACTCCCACTCCACTTCCAACATTATCTCCAACATTATCTCCAACAGAAACTCCCACTGAGACTCCGACCTCTCCTCCAACACTCACACCAACACTAACTCCCACTGTCACACCAACCTCTCCTCCAACATTATCACCAACACTCACTCCCACTGTCACACCAACCTCTCCTCCAACATTATCACCAACACTAACCCCGACCGCCACACCGACCAGTCCTCCAACATTATCTCCAACACTAACACCCAGTGAGACGCCTTCTCAAACATCTTCCGCAAGTCCTGCTTCTTCTTCTTCCCCAACCTTTCAACCTTCAATCTCTCCTAGTACCTCTCCGACCGAGTCTCCTTCCATCTTCCCTTCACTTTCTCCGAGCAGTGCTCCCAGCTCGGCAACAACAGTGACGCCCTCTGTTCCTACTGAAAGTCCGGGTGTCTCTCCGACTGTCCTACCATCTCCCACGGCCTCCCCGAGCGCAGTACCTACTACTTTGCCATCCACAACGACTCCATTCATGAGCGGACCGAGTCAAGCTCCAGCGAATCCAATGCCGCAGTGGTGGTGGCGCAAGCGAAAGTCTCCGTCACCGAGTCCGACACCGACCACTCCTCAAACTTCACCAACGACGGCCCCTTTCTTGAATGTAGTCACTCCCACTCCACTTCCAACATTATCTCCAACATTATCTCCAACAGAAACTCCCACTGAGACTCCGACCTCTCCTCCAACACTCACACCAACACTAACTCCCACTGTCACACCAACCTCTCCTCCAACATTATCACCAACACTCACTCCCACTGTCACACCAACCTCTCCTCCAACATTATCACCAACACTAACCCCGACCGCCACACCGACCAGTCCTCCAACATTATCTCCAACACTAACACCCAGTGAGACGCCTTCTCAAACATCTTCCGCAAGTCCTGCTTCTTCTTCTTCCCCAACCTTTCAACCTTCAATCTCTCCTAGTACCTCTCCGACCGAGTCTCCTTCCATCTTCCCTTCACTTTCTCCGAGCAGTGCTCCCAGCTCGGCAACAACAGTGACGCCCTCTGTTCCTACTGAAAGTCCGGGTGTCTCTCCGACTGTCCTACCATCTCCCACGGCCTCCCCGAGCGCAGTACCTACTACTTTGCCATCCACAACGACTCCATTCATGAGCGGACCGAGTCAAGCTCCAGCGAATCCAATGCCGCAGTGGTGGTGGCGCAAGCGAAAGTCTCCGTCACCGAGTCCGACACCGACCACTCCTCAAACTTCACCAACGACGGCCCCTTTCTTGAATGTAGTCACTCCCACTCCACTTCCAACATTATCTCCAACATTATCTCCAACAGAAACTCCCACTGAGACTCCGACCTCTCCTCCAACACTCACACCAACACTAACTCCCACTGTCACACCAACCTCTCCTCCAACATTATCACCAACACTAACCCCGACCGCCACACCGACCAGTCCTCCAACATTATCTCCAACACTAACACCCAGTGAGACGCCTTCTCAAACATCTTCCGCAAGTCCTGCTTCTTCTTCTTCCCCAACCTTTCAACCTTCAATCTCTCCTAGTACCTCTCCGACCGAGTCTCCTTCCATCTTCCCTTCACTTTCTCCGAGCAGTGCTCCCAGCTCGGCAACAACAGTGACGCCCTCTGTTCCTACTGAAAGTCCGGGTGTCTCTCCGACTGTCCTACCATCTCCCACGGCCTCCCCGAGCGCAGTACCTACTACTTTGCCATCCACAACGACTCCATTCATGAGCGGACCGAGTCAAGCTCCAGCGAATCCAATGCCGCAGTGGTGGTGGCGCAAGCGAAAGTCTCCGTCACCGAGTCCGACACCGACCACTCCTCAAACTTCACCAACGACGGCCCCTTTCTTGAATGTAGTCACTCCCACTCCACTTCCAACATTATCTCCAACATTATCTCCAACAGAAACTCCCACTGAGACTCCGACCTCTCCTCCAACACTCACACCAACACTAACTCCCACTGTCACACCAACCTCTCCTCCAACATTATCACCAACACTAACCCCGACCGCCACACCGACCAGTCCTCCAACATTATCTCCAACACTAACACCCAGTGAGACGCCTTCTCAAACATCTTCCGCAAGTCCTGCTTCTTCTTCTTCCCCAACCTTTCAACCTTCAATCTCTCCTAGTACCTCTCCGACCGAGTCTCCTTCCATCTTCCCTTCACTTTCTCCGAGCAGTGCTCCCAGCTCGGCAACAACAGTGACGCCCTCTGTTCCTACTGAAAGTCCGGGTGTCTCTCCGACTGTCCTACCATCTCCCACGGCCTCCCCGAGCGCAGTACCTACTACTTTGCCATCCACAACGACTCCATTCATGAGCGGACCGAGTCAAGCTCCAGCGAATCCAATGCCGCAGTGGTGGTGGCGCAAGCGAAAGTCTCCGTCACCGAGTCCGACACCGACCACTCCTCAAACTTCACCAACGACGGCCCCTTTCTTGAATGTAGTCACTCCCACTCCACTTCCAACATTATCTCCAACATTATCTCCAACAGAAACTCCCACTGAGACTCCGACCTCTCCTCCAACACTCACACCAACACTAACTCCCACTGTCACACCAACCTCTCCTCCAACATTATCACCAACACTCACTCCCACTGTCACACCAACCTCTCCTCCAACATTATCACCAACACTAACCCCGACCGCCACACCGACCAGTCCTCCAACATTATCTCCAACACTAACACCCAGTGAGACGCCTTCTCAAACATCTTCCGCAAGTCCTGCTTCTTCTTCTTCCCCAACCTTTCAACCTTCAATCTCTCCTAGTACCTCTCCGACCGAGTCTCCTTCCATCTTCCCTTCACTTTCTCCGAGCAGTGCTCCCAGCTCGGCAACAACAGTGACGCCCTCTGTTCCTACTGAAAGTCCGGGTGTCTCTCCGACTGTCCTACCATCTCCCACGGCCTCCCCGAGCGCAGTACCTACTACTTTGCCATCCACAACGACTCCATTCATGAGCGGACCGAGTCAAGCTCCAGCGAATCCAATGCCGCAGTGGTGGTGGCGCAAGCGAAAGTCTCCGTCACCGAGTCCGACACCGACCACTCCTCAAACTTCACCAACGACGGCCCCTTTCTTGAATGTAGTCACTCCCACTCCACTTCCAACATTATCTCCAACATTATCTCCAACAGAAACTCCCACTGAGACTCCGACCTCTCCTCCAACACTCACACCAACACTAACTCCCACTGTCACACCAACCTCTCCTCCAACATTATCACCAACACTCACTCCCACTGTCACACCAACACTAACCCCGACCGCCACACCGACCAGTCCTCCAACATTATCTCCAACACTAACACCCAGTGAGACGCCTTCTCAAACATCTTCCGCAAGTCCTGCTTCTTCTTCTTCCCCAACCTTTCAACCTTCAATCTCTCCTAGTACCTCTCCGACCGAGTCTCCTTCCATCTTCCCTTCACTTTCTCCGAGCAGTGCTCCCAGCTCGGCAACAACAGTGACGCCCTCTGTTCCTACTGAAAGTCCGGGTGTCTCTCCGACTGTCCTACCATCTCCCACGGCCTCCCCGAGCGCAGTACCTACTACTTTGCCATCCACAACGACTCCATTCATGAGCGGACCGAGTCAAGCTCCAGCAAATCCAATGCCGCAGTGGTGGTGGCGCAAGCGAAAGTCTCCGTCACCGAGTCCGACACCGACCATTTCTCCAACACTAACACCGACTGCGACCCCAACCCTTTCTCCATCGCTAACACCGACTGCGACCCCAACCCTTTCTCCATCGCTAACACCGACTGCGACCCCAACCATTTCTCCATCGCTAACACCGACTGCGACCCCAACCATTTCTCCATCGCTAACACCGACTGCGACCCCAACCCTTTCTCCATCGCTAACACCGACTGCGACCCCAACCCTTTCTCCATCGCTAACACCGACTGCGACCCCAACCATTTCTCCATCGCTAACACCGACTGCGACCCCAACCATTTCTCCATCGCTAACACCGACTGCGACCCCAACCATTTCTCCATCGCTAACACCGACTGCGACCCCAACCATTTCTCCATCGCTAACACCGACTGCGACCCCAACCCTTTCTCCATCGCTAACACCGACTGCGACCCCAACCCTTTCTCCATCGCTAACACCGACTGCGACCCCAACCATTTCTCCATCGCTAACACCGACTGC
>VKHI01000075.1:33555-64866 GCA_015145745.1 Poterioochromonas sp. DS
TTGAAGGAAAGTCCTTTTTTCAAAGCCTTTGCCGATGTTGGTCTGGCCTTAGAGGCGAAGATGACGACTTTAGACTATGTTCTTCATACTTTGAATTCCATTCAAAGAAAATGGGTTTATTTAGAACCAATTTTTGCGCGTGGTGCCTTACCTGCTGAAGAAAGTCGTTTTAGAAGAGTTGACGAAAATTTTAAGGATATTATGATGACAGTTGTTAAAGATCCGAAATTATTTTACCTGGCAGATGAGCAAATTTTCCCTAAGCTCTCTGATAACTGCCGCCATATGCTTGATCAACTTGAACGTTGTCAAAAAGCATTAACTGAATTCCTTGAGAGAAAGCGCTCATCGATGCCACGATTTTACTTCATCGGTGATGATGACTTGTTAGAAATCTTAGGACAGGCTAAGAACCCTACTGTGATTCAATCTCATTTGAAGAAACTCTTTCAGGGTATTAATAAGGTCAAATTCGACCAAGATTGCAAGCATATTACTGCAATGATCTCTTCAGCGAATGAAATCGTTGATTTAGAGCATCCGGTGCCTGTTTCAGAGAAGGTGGAGGATTGGCTCGAGCAATTAGCTCAAGAAATGAGATCAACTTTAGCTTCTTTATTGTTGAAGTGCTTAAATTCCAAGCAATTTGACTGGAAGTTCCCTTCTCAAATTTTATGCCTTTCCCAAGCGATTAAATTTACTCAGCAGGCGGAAGATGCCATTTTAGAAGGTCCAAAAGCAATCAAAGCCTTACATCAGCAATTAACTCATGAGCTGAGAGAGTTCACGTCGCATGATCTTTCTTCAGAGCCTCTTTTACAGTTGAAAATGAAATCTTTGGTGATGGATCTCGTACATCATTTAGATGTGCTTGATCAGTTACTGAGTAAAGGAACTACGAAATTGACGGATTGGCAATGGTCGAAACAACTCCGCTATTACTTGAAAAAGGATTTCGCTGTGGTGCGCATGCATGATGCAGAGTTCGAATATACCTACGAGTATCAAGGAAATGCGCCAAAGCTCGTTCATACGCCATTAACGGATCGTTGTTATCTAACTTTGACCCAAGGTATGAAAATGGGTTTCGGAGGCAACCCTTATGGACCCGCTGGTACTGGTAAAACGGAGTCCGTCAAAGCTCTTGCTTCATGTCTGGGCAGACAAGTTTTAGTGTTTAATTGTGATGAAGCACTTGAAAGTACTTCAATGATTCGAATTTTCATCGGAATCGTCAAATGCGGAGCTTGGGGTTGTTTTGACGAGTTTAATCGTCTTAAAGAGGATCAGTTATCCGCAATTTCCCAGCAGATTCAAATTATTCAAGATGCAATTAAGACAAGATCTTCGCCCATTCAACTTTTGGGTTCTTCGATTGACGTCAATTTTAATTCAGGAATTTTCGTTACCCTGAATCCTGCTGGAAAAGGCTACGGTGGCCGATCTCGTTTGCCGGATAACTTGAAGGCTTTGTTCCGTCCAGTGGCAATGGGTGCACCAGATAACGAATTAATCGCTGAGGTCAGTCTTGTTACTGAAGGATTCACTCAGTCCAAGGATCTCGCTTCGAAGATAGTTTCCTTGTTCAAGCTCTCGAGGCAGTTATTATCCCCACAACAGCACTATGATTGGGGTTTACGTGCTTTGAAGGCAGTTTTGAATTCCGGTGGCCGATTAATTCAATCCTACAAGATGCAAGGAATGAAAGTCGATGCTGAGGTGGAGTATGAGATCTTAATTAAGGCTGTGCGTGTTAACACATTGTCTAAACTCACTTTCGCTGATACAAGCAAATTCTTAGCATTGATTGGCGATGTTTTCCCTGGTAGTAAAAGCTCTGATATTGCTGGCGGTGAGTTAGAACAAGCAATTAAAGATGTAATGAAGGAGAAGCCTTTCTTCCTCGTTGAGGACGCCGCCCAAATTAAGAAGATGATCCAATTAAAGGAATCCCTCGACCAACGTATGGGATGTGTTATTGTCGGACCTTCTGGTTGCGGAAAGTCAACTTTATGGAGAGTACTGAAAGCCGCCATGATTAAATGCGGCGAACCGGTCGTCACTTATGTCATGAACCCTAAATCCATGCCCAGAGAGCGTTTGCTCGGTCATATGGATCTTGACACGAGAGAGTGGGCGGACGGTGTTTTAACAGATGCGGCAAGAAAAGTCGTGAAAGAATCACCAGAAGTTCATTGTTGGATTATTTGCGATGGTGACGTAGATCCTGAGTGGATTGAATCGTTGAACTCCGTTCTCGATGATAATCACCTTCTCACTTTACCTAATGGTGAGCGTATTTCCTTTGGTCCGAATGTGAATTTTCTTTTTGAGACTCATGATTTACGTTTCGCTTCACCTGCTACTGTTTCTCGTATGGGCATGATCTTCTTATCAGATGAAGATTTAGATGTTGGACGATTAATTCAAAGATGGCTTACTTTTTTCCCACAAGAGAAACGTATGGCACTTTCTTCTTGGATCGACGAATTTTTCTACAAAACTTTAGATATGGTTTTGAGATTTGAATCTGTCGTCGAGACTACTTTGGTTGGAACCGTCATGAATGGATTGAGTCAGCTGCGTGATGTGACGAGTAAGCAAGAATTTCTTTGTGCTTTAATTCGCGGTATTGGCGGAAATTTGTCCATCGCCAATCGTATTTCCCTCGCAAAGGAGGTATTCCAATGGGGCGCGGAGCGTCCACCTGATCTTGGTGCCCCATTAGACTGTTTCGCGGACGGCTCTTCCCTGCGAGCGTTCACAGTTCCTCGTGCCTCCGATTTAGAAGCGATTTCAATTCGTGATATTGGATATACCGCCGTCGTGCCTACTATCACCGTGCAAAGAACATTAGCTATGATGGAAAGTTGGATCGTGCATATGGAGCCATTTATCCTCGTCGGTCCTGAAGGTTGCGGTAAGAGTATGATGATTCATCATGCCTTCCGCCGCAAGAAGAATATTGGCATTGCCACTTTACACTGCAATGCTCAAACTTCATCTGATGATGTGATTAGCAAAATCGCTCAAACTTGCTCGCTTTTTTCCTCAAGTGATGGGCGAGTATATCGCCCTCGTGATTGTGAGCGCTTGGTCCTTTACTTGAAAGATATTAACCTTCCTCGCCCTGATCAGTATGATACCTGTCAATTAATTGCCTTCCTCCAACAAATTATTACTTTTGGCGGATTTTATAACGAAGATTTAGAATTCCTGCGTCTCGAGAGAATTCAAATTGTCGCAAGTATTAATGCCGCTACCACTGTTGGACGTCATCCTCTCTCCACTCGCTTCACAGCAGTTGTTCGTGTCGGAGTTTTAGATTATCCTGAAACAGGGGAACTTGTGTCTGTTTATGATACTTTCCTTGCAAATATTTTGAAAGGAGTGAAATTATTCGATAACCGCTGGCAGCAAACCATGGATCGTGAGCGATTGGCCTCTGCTATTGTTGAAATTTACCAAAAGACGAGAGAAAAGTTCACTGTTGATGATCGTCGACATTATTTGTTCACTCCACGAGATGTGACGATTTTAGTGAAAAATTTGATTCGATACAATTTAGATGTTGACAACTTGTTAGACGTTTTGTCGCATGAATCTTGCCGTATTTTCCGTGATCGTTTAGTTGGAGGAGATGCCATTAATCGTTTTGATCAGCAGCTGTCGGGTATTCTTCGTACGCAGTTCCGTCATCCTTTACCTTCTTCGGATATTTTCTTCAGTAGTTTATCACTTGCTCGTGGTCCTGGAGGCGGTTCTGGAGCCGCCAAGAAATCCGAGGGCAAAGAGAGTGAAGGAGGCGGAGGTGATTCAGGAGATAGCGTTGGCGGCTCTCTGAATAAGATGACGGAAGCAGAGTTTAAGAAACTGGTCAGTCAGGGCATTTTGTACTACGAGCGTGAGGAAAGAGATTTGAATATGTTACTGTTCTCTGAAATTTTAGAACAAGTTGCTCGAGTCGATCGAGTCCTGTCAAGCCATTCGGGTCATCTTCTTTTAGTGGGAAAGAGCGGTGTCGGTCGAAGAAATGCTGTTACAATCGCCACTTACATGCTGGGTTATAAATTTTTCACACCTTCAGTAACCCGTGATTATGGTTCAAAGCAATTTGCCGCGGATGTGAAGGTTGTTCTGGATATTGCCGGTATTAAAGGAGAAAATGTTGTTTTATTTGTTGAAGATTTCCAAATTACAAAGGAATCCATATTAGAGACAATAAATTCGTTGATCAGCTCTGGCGAAGCTCCAGGTTTATACACTCATGAAGAATTAGAGCCGTTAATGGCAAGTATTCGCAAAGCAATGGAGGAAGATGGAAATGCTCGAACTCCCTATGAATTTTTCCTTCACCGAATTCGCAAACACTTGCATATTGTATTGTGCATGGATCCAAACCATCCTTCTTTCCTCTATCGATGCGAGTCAAACCCTGCGCTCTATGCTCAATGCAATGTCTTGTGGATTGGCGAATGGCGAACGCAATCTTTGAAAGAAATTCCACTCTTAATGGAGGGAATTCGAGATATCTTAGTCAAAGGCGGTGGTGCAGAAAAAGAGGAATCTAAAGGTGGGGAAGGAAAGAGATCGGGAAAATCGGAAGGTAAACATGGAGGGGAAGGAAAGCGAGGCGAGGGCAAGCGATCAACGCATGACGATGGTGATGACGATGAAGAAAATCAAGCTGTCGTTGTAAACGAAGAGTTGATTGAAATGGTGATGTCCATTCATAACTCGTGCCAATCACTTGCTGCTACTCCCAAGGATTACATTACCTTTCTCAAAACGTGGCATTCGTTATTCATGATGAAAAAGAAAGAACTTTTGGTTGAGTTGGGGCACTTAGAAGCTGGTTTATCCAAGCTTGACTCTGCCGCCGAAGTTGTGCACGATTTGCGAACGAATGCAGTGCAACAAGAGAAAGATCTGAAAATTGCCCAAGCAGCAGCGGATCGAGCAATGGAGGAAATTAGTAAAGCTATTTCTGCTTCCACTGATCGTAGAAACGAAGTCGGAGAAGTGAAGCGAGTCGTCGCTGAAAATGAAGAGAAGACTCAAGCAAGAAAGGCAGAAATCGAGAATGAATTATCAGATATTCAGCCTGTTTTAGACGCGGCAAAACTGGCAGTCGGTCAAATTAAGTCTGATCATCTTAACGAAATTCGTTCTCTCACTGCTCCTCCGGAAGCTATTGCTGATGTCCTTGCGGCCGTGTTAATGTTATTAGGTATGCAAGATCTTTCCTGGACGTCCATGAAGAAATTCTTGAGTAATCGTGGTGTGAAGGATGACATTTTAAACTACGACGCGAAACGCATCAGTCCTGAATTAAGAAAGAATGTTGCGAAATTATTGAAAAAGAAACCTCAATCCTTTGATGATGCAAGTATTCAAAGAGTTTCTGCAGCAGCTGCTCCTATGGCGGCTTGGGTAAAAGCAAATATCCGTTATTCTCTTGTTATCGAGAAAATTGAGCCTTTACAGGCTGAGCTTGAAGAAGAAATTATGAAATTAGAGCAATCTCAGAAACGTCTGAAGCGATGCGAGGAAGAGCTGAAGGAGATTGATGATCGTATTGCTGCAATGAAGAAGGAATTTGCCTCCCGAACCGCGGAAGCAGAAAGATTGAAAAATAATTTAAAGATCGCTGGAACCACTCTTGATAAGGCGGAAAAGTTAATTGGACAATTATCCGGCGAGCAGCATCGTTGGAAGGCTCAGGCCGGTCAGTTAAGATCTGATTTATCGAAATTACCGATGAAGATGTTGCTGGCCGCTGGATTTGCGACTTATTTGGCAAAGACTCCAGAAGATGTGCGTGCGACTATGATTACAAAGTGGCAAGATATTGCGAATATTACTGGCTTTATCTTCAAACGTGTGATGAGCACTGAGAGTGAATTACTCCAATGGAAAAGTATTGGTTTGCCTTCAGATGATTTATCTCAGGAAAACGGTTTGGTCATTTGTCATGCTGCAGATCGTGTTCCATTCATTATTGACCCCGCCTCCGCCGCAACAAGTTGGTTAAAATCAATCCTTGCAAATGATAAACAGCGTCCATTAGAGGTTTTGACCCAATTTGATCAACGCTTTATGAATCAAGTAGAACTCGGTGTGCGTTTTGGAAAAACTTTACTGATCTTAGAGGCGGACGGATTGGAACCAGCGCTTTATCCTTTGGTTCGAAAAGATCTTTGTCATCAAGGTCCTCGCTTTGTTGTGACTGTCGGCGATAAAACTATTGATTACAACGAAGGATTCCGCATGTTCTTGGTCACTCGAAATCCATCTCCTGATATTCCTCCAGATGCCGCATCTTTGCTCAATATTGTTAACTTCACTGTCACTAAATCTGGTTTGGAAGGACAATTATTAGGCTTGGCTATCCAGCATGAGCAACCAGAGTTGGAATTAGCAAAAGGGGAAATGTTAAAGAAAGAGGAAGACTTCAAGGTACAATTAGCGAAATTGGAGAAGGAGTTATTGGAGGCTTTAGCCACAGCAGAAGGAAATCTGCTTGAGAATACTGCTTTAATTGAGTCATTGACGAAGACGAAAGAAAAGTCTGCAGAAATTGAGGAAGCTTTAGTAAAATCTGCCGAGGCTTCGGTTAAATTAGACCAACAGCGTGAGGTTTATCGTCCTTTCGCTGAAGCTGGCGCAAAGCTGTTCTTCTTAGTCAAACATTTACAAAATATTTGTCATATGTACCAATTTTCTCTTTCATCTTTCTTGTCTTTATTCAAGCAGTCGTTGTCAGCCGAGTCGAGTGCAAGGACCACTGAGGAAAGATTGTCAGCTTTGGTGACTGATATGGAGAAGAGAGTGTTGTATTATGTCGGAAGATCATTATTTAAAGCTGATCGTCCAATGTTTGCACTCCACCTCGTGAGATTCATGCATTCCGACCACTTCAATCAGAAAGAGTGGGATGTGTTCACCGGAGCTGTCGTTGCCTCTGTCTCTGATGCAGTTCCAGCGGATTATCCTGATTGGGCTCCGACTGAGAGAAAAGATGCCTACCGCTTGTTAGTTGAACAACTTCCTCAACTGACCCAAAGCTTAGATCTGAAGAATAAAGCAAAATGGAGCAGATTTGCTGATCCATCCTCTGAGGCAGAGAGAAATTTCCCTTCATTAAACATTAAACCGTTCCAGAAGGTGCTTCTCATTCAAGCTTTCCGTCCAGATCGATTACAGTCTGCTATTTTGCAGTTTTGTATGAATGTTCTTCACATTGATTCGATTTCTCCTCCTCCAATCTCGCTTCATTCCCTCTTCGAAGAGTTGAACTGCCAGATTCCTCTGCTCTTGATATCTTCGCCCGGCGCTGATCCTTCAAAAGAGCTTCAAGAGTATGCAGCGAAGACCATCGGAATCGGAAACTATGAGGAGTTAGCCATGGGTGGTGGACAACAAGACGTTGCCATCAATCTTGTGCGAACTGCTGCCCAGAATGGCACGTGGGTGTGCTTGAAAAATCTTCATTTGGTCGTTGCATGGTTACCTAAGTTAGAGAAGGAACTAGCTGCATTGCAGCCACAAGATACCTTCCGATTGATCCTCACTTCTGAGGCGCATCATCAATTTACTTCTATCTTGCTGCAAACTTCTTTGAAAGTGACATTCGAATCCCCGCCTGGGATCAAGAAGAATCTGCAGAGAACCTTCGAGTCATGGGATCCTGATTTATTTAGTGTTAAAAACAACAATCCCGTGCGCTGCCGTTTGTTATTCCTTCTTGCTTGCTTCCACGCGATCATGCAAGAGCGTAGAACCTACATCCCTCAAGGTTGGACCAAGTTCTACGAGTTCTCGTATGGTGATTTGAAAGCGGGAACTTTCGTCATGGAGGCAGTGACAGAGGCATTAGCAGGAGGAAAGAAGGGTGGCGGAGGAGAAGGAGGCTTGGATTGGGAAATTATTCACGGATTGATGGAAGATGCGATTTATGGTGGAAGAATTGACAATGCCTTTGATATTAGAGTGCTTCGAGCATACTTAAGGTGAGTACTTTCTTGATTGTCATTCTTATTATCCTTCAGTGCTAACCAATCTGCTCTTCTTTTAGAGTATTTTTCTCTGATCAATTCGCTGCTGCCAATGCAGGTGGAGAAACTATTCTTCCAGGCACTCCTCTCATCATGCCAAGTAATCCAGAATACGATGCCTTCTTCCGCATCATTAATCAGGTAGGAAAAATCCTTTACATTAATAATAGAACAATGAATTAACTGGTGATATTTTTCATTAGCTGGAGGATGTTGACGCTCCTTTCATCTTTAACCTTCCTGATAATATCGAGAAGTCACTGCAGCGCACGAACTCCGCTGTTTTAATTCGTCAGTTGCGTATTTTGGCAACCAGTGACAATGAATCCTCGAAATATGACCGAGATAAATGGCGATCGCAGGTAAGAGGACTTTGAACCCTGTTCTGTGCTATAACCTAATATTTTTTGATTTAGCTGGGTCCTATCATCGAGTTATGGCAGCAGATGATCTCAACGAACGCTGGAATCATCAGCAGAAAGGTCGGAAGAGAATCCACACATGCGAGCAACAGCGGTGTAGCAGGATCCGCCAGCAGTAATACTGGGAAGCAGAAGGTGCATGACCCTGTAGAAGACTTCATCTTCATGGAGTATGACTTGGCCGGCGAGATCTGTGGTATCGTCGATCAGTCTCTTTCTGCTCTCAAGAAAGTCATCTTCGGCTCCGGCTTACTCACCCCCGCTATTCAAGCTGCTGCCACTGCCTTGTTAGCGAGCACTGTGCCAGGCGAGTGGAAGAAGCAATGGGACGGAGGACCTGAAAAGCCTCAAGGATGGTTGAGAGAGATTGTAAGAAAGCGCATGGCGTTGGCGAAGTGGAAGAATGATTTGAGTAAAGGAGGAACCTCCAACCTTCTTTCAGCTGAAAGATCCTTGAATGACCTCTTCAACCCTGGAACCTTCATCAATGCCCTGCGACAACAATCCGCACGCCAGTTGAACACTGCTATTGACACAGTGAAGATGGTCTGCTCGTGGGAGAAAGGCTATCGCTCGATGGACAAGTGTCCTCTGCGCTGTGTGTTGAAGGATCTCCTGCTTCAAGGAGCGAGATTCGACACTATCTTAAGAGCTTCCAAGGCAGAGGAGAGTGAGCTGGTCTCGACTCCTTTCGTCTGCATTGGTTTTACTCTGAAGGACGCCCAAGACTCGTACAGAGCAGAGGAGGCAGTGTCAGTCCCGGTCTACCTGACTCCATCACGTGAAGAGTTCTTGATGGAGCTTCAGATGCCAATCGATAATCGCAGTAGTCAAGATGAGTGGATTCTCTCTGGCGTGGCTTTATGCTTGTCTGAGGAAGATTAGACAGGATTGAAAGTATTGATGAATCATAAACTACACCTCCTACTAACAAATAAAACGAATTCATTTCATACGATGACGTTAAATACATTGATTATCATTTAGAAGAAGAGAATACACATCATAAAAGCAAAGTAATCACAATGAAAAAAACAAACAAAAAAAAAAAAACAGCAAAAAAGCAAAAAAGCAAATAAGAAAGAAAGAGAACATGAATGAGATCCTACGAACAATCCACCAAAACATACTACATATCATCACTGTGCACAGCTACTTCTGAGAGGATAAGACGAACTTCTTCCCTGCGATGCTCATCTCAAGTGCGTCGACAGAATCTTTCAGATGGGATGAGGTCGATGACGTTGAGTGCAAGGTCAGCCCTGTAGTATTCACTGTGTTATCTCCGGCAGTAGAAGGATGGCTAGGAGGGGGCAAGTGACTCGTTAGTGGTGACATCAGCAGCTGCGAGACGATCGGAGTACTCGAGTTCGGAGTAATGCCCAGACTGACGACGCTACTGTTATTACTCACTGACAGATTGCCACTACTGTTCCCCCTCGTACCTCCTGCACTACCGCGATAGTGCGGGTCGACGGTGTATTTCACACGGCTATTGATGACGAGGTTTGACTGAGGCTGGCCTTTGGTCTGACTGCTGCCAGCTGACTGCAGAGAGGAGGAAGAGCCTCCGATGACATTGACGCTAGCTTTGATCATCGGACTAGGAGGGAGGGAGCGTTTGTTAGGATTGGGAGGCGGTATGACGTGGTTAGAGTTGTTGGTGGTGCTCGCGAGACTCATCGCGATCGACGCACTGTCCACTGAATGTGAGTCATTGGCCACTGCATGCACTGATGGTAGATCAAGCACCACACTCTCTTCTCGCTCTCTGTCACTCTCGATGATTTCATCGCTCTGTGACTCACTGTCTATTTGCTGCAGAGACGGCTGACGTTGCTGCTGTGTTAGTTCGTAATAGTTCACAGGTTTCAGTGGCGTTGGCATGCTCGACGATGCCATCGAGTCATCATAATCATGTTCTTGGTAATCCTCCTGAAGGATCGCACTGACGTCATCTTCCTCGTTGTTCGATCGTTTAACCGTTCTCGCAGTGACAGACAAGTCAGGTGTATGAGATAGCAGGGAGATGGTCGCGTCATCATAGAAAGATCCCAGCCCTCTGCCGTCAGCACTCGTCATCGACTGTGTCGCCAGAGCATCTCCCTGTATGTTGTTGTTATTGGGGTGACGTAGCGAGCGATGCTTCGAGGATGGCGCAGATTTCTTCTCCTTCGTCATTGTCGGACCTCCCGTCACAGTATGAGGATAGACCTGACTCATACTGTCCAAACTCCCTGACAGCGGGTAAATCCCTCCTTTATTCCCACCACCTCCACCACCTCCTCCTGCCTGGAGAGAGGTGCCGAGGATGTATGTAGGCAGTGAGTGCACACCTGCGACACTACTCCCTTGATACGACAGACTCATCGATGACGCCAGTGATTGCAAGTCATTCGTCAGCATTGATTGTTGTTGGTATTTCGTCGTTGTTGGATGTTTCGAGAGCACTGACACTGACGAGTCTTGAGAGAAGATGCTCTGACTCGAATCCCATTTATTGATGTCAATGAATTTGAATGGTCGGGTATATGTGGAGCGCTGAGGCGGTTGCTGTGGCTGGGAGTGTCTGTTGGATTCTGCGGTGTTTGGGTGTGAACCTGACCCTGCGAGTTGCCCGCCCTTGCGACTGCCCCTGCCAGTGCTGACAGTGGCACTGCTGACGGACGGAGCACCACCAGCAGTGGGTGACGTGGCGCCGTAGTAGGTAGGAGGGATAGGAGAGTGTACCATCGTAATCTGAATCGATTCTCCACTACCTCCTCCTCTTGTAGAGCGTGGGGAGTACGCCGACTGATTGATGCGAGGGAGTGCAGCAGAGGAAGCGTTGTTCCAGACCGAGTCAGAGGGAAAGAGAGCGAGTAACTCCTCTGTCTGCACCATTTGATGCTTCACCTTCACTGCACCTCCTCCTTCGTCATTGCTATCATCATAGTTGTTGTCTTCGTACTGACTGTGATAGGAGGACAGTGACGACTGTGCTTGGTTGTCCCAGGAGGGAATACCCGATTTATTGTTCCTCTTCGCAGTGCGTTCAGCGATCTGCTTACCAAAGTTAAGATATTGCTTCACTCTAACCATGACGTCATTATGATAGAAGTTAGAATGAAAGAGGTAGGGGATGACGTGGCGGTCGCTTACTCGTCGGGGTATTTGATGGCAAGGTTTTTAATCAATTCCTTTAAAATCTCCTCGTGTTGTTTCTAAATGAATGTCGTCAGAATTAGAGAGAAAGTGAATGATGACTCCAGAGGGACTCACAGCGATAGATTTAGGCGGAGAGAAGGGGTTGTTGGAGTACTGTGACGTCACACTCGCTGACTTGTTCAGTGTCTGATCCTTTTGAGCTGGCAGCGATGACGTGGACTTGTCTGAGTAGAGTTTCGAGTATTTAATGAGGTGTTGGTAGTTGTGAGAGAGGAAGTCCCACATGTCATCCTAAAGGTTAGTAAGATGAGTCAGTCAGTGTGATGACGTCAGAGAGAGGATGTCTTACCATATTCTTATTTCGCTTCTCCTGACGTCGACTAAGCTGTTGGATTGTCTTCTGAAGGTTTTCAATCTCTTCGTTCTATAGTTAGAGTAGGATGTCAGATGAGTGAATCGTTTAGTGAGGTTTGAATGACGTCATATTGTGTTTACCTTTTGTTTGAGTTGTTCGTCACATTGCTGACGTTGTTGTTTCATCTCCTCATTGATTTGATCGTAATCATCTTTGAACTTCTTCGTGATCTTCTCATTGGCGTGTAGTTTCCTAGTGAGCTCCTGTTGCAGTGAGCTGGCTAGCTCTAGGTCTATCTTCAGCTGCTTGTCTCTCTCGACGATGTCGTCATTGATCTCTAACAGACGATCTGCATGCTTTGACTGTGTATCAAGCTCTTTACGGATAACAACATTCATAATCTGTGTTCTCTGCGTCTTCTTGGATATCTTCCCATCGATCGATGCCTCTAACTCCTTCTTCATGTTCTCATACTTAATCTCATACGACTTCCTCAATTTCTCTCGTTCGAGAAGATATTTATTCTCAATGGATTCAATATTTGTTCGAAATTGTTGTCTTTCTTCTTCTAATTTATTCATTAACTCATGTAAGGTTCGTTCCATCTCATCCTTACTCTCACCATACTTATTTACCATCTCTAATTTCGTCTCTAACTCACCAATCTTAGCAGTTAATTTACTTTCCATATTTAAATAATTTGTTTTTAATTCATCTATCTTAGTTTCATATTGTCTTTCAGCTATTTCACGATCACTTTGTTCATTTAATAATTGTTCTTCTAATGATGCAATCACTTCAAAACTTTCATCACATTTCTTATTTAAATAATAATAAATATCTGCTTGATCTTCCTTCTGTTGTGCTAATTGTTCTTTTAATTCTTTGATCGTGAGGAGTAGTTTTAATTTGGATTCTTCGAGGTTTTTGATGGTATCCTGTAAGATCTGAATATTCAAAATCTCCGTGACATTCACCCCTGCATCCTGCTTTTCCTTTGGCATCCTACTGGTCTAAGATGCAGAGAAAATACTCCGCTAAGTCCGCAAGCACGATGGAACAGATCGAGGTCCACACTGCGGAACTCTATTCGTTCAATGAAACGAAACGTTTTTATCTGCTCTAACCGCGAGAAATCTGCAAAAACAAGCGAAAGCGAAGTCACCCGAAAGCCCGAAAATTCGAAATTCGAAAATCCGAGAATCTTGTTCTCTAAGATCTTGTTTGAAATTTGCGATTGAAAATGAAATATCATAAAGCGAAGGAATATCTGAAGAATGCTTGCACTGAAGAAGCGAATGAAGAAGTATTGAGGAAGGTTAAGAAGATCTTAGAGGATCATCCTTCACTCATCAAAGAGGTAAAGTAAAATAAAACAATAACAATAATAATAGCAATATATTCATAATATATTACCAATACAATATATACAATATACAATATAATACTATTATAGTATAACAATAATCATTGATATGTTATCTTATTTACTTTCATAGGATTTGAATGGCGATGGTTGGACTGCATTGATATTTGCTTCTATTTATGATAATAAACTAATACTAAAATATCTATTATCACTACCAGAGACTAATATCAACCAACAACCCATCGTAAGCAAACACTATATCATTGTCTCCTGCATTAACGTCTTTATTTATAGGATGGTGAGACAGCTCTTCATATTGCTGCTGACAACGATGACAGCGAAAGACTTCAATGGCTCTTATCTCATGAGAAAATAGATGTTAACATCCAAGAACAGGTAAGACAATCGAACACTATTCTATTCTATTTCATGAGATAATGACACTTACTATAGTATGGGAGAACTGCCCTTCACCTAGCATGTTATAAGGGGAAGGTGAATGCAGTGAAGTTATTATTATGTCACAACAATATTAATATTAATATACGAGAAAATGTAAGCGAATGAATAATACTCGATCTATAGACGATGATCTCATAACACTTCATATTACATCATATCATATTATATGATGGTTAGGATGGATTCTTACCTCGTGACATCTGCTGTAACTGGTCTGATGATAAATCCAATCAACCAATCATATTAAAACTACTCACAGTAAGTTATTAATTATTCAATATGATATTACTATAACAGTCAGTATTTTCGTGTTAGAATCAAAGTTTATCGAAGGCTACTCGAAGTTCATCAATCCCTTTCAATCTTTTAACTGCTGACGAGCTAGAAGACGATGATATGAAATATACCAAACTGAAGAAACAAAGACTCATCCCTCCTTCTTCGACCACGCATCCCTTACCTATCGTTTATATGTCTACTGGCGTGGAGGACGGTGATGGTAGTAGGTGGAGACAGTATGAGAAGAAACAAGAGGAACTCATTAATGAGTTAAACATTCAAGTTCAAGATCTTAAGACCAGTATGAAGGAGATGAAGCGAAGAGCGAAAGAAGATAGAAAAGAAAGAAGAAAAATGGAAGAAAGGTTCGAAGAAAGGATGAATCAGATGGAGATCAGATATCAGGAATTAGAAAGAAAGTTAGAGGAGAAGAAGAGGTAATCCTAAAACAACACCGATATCCATCATAGTATAGCCGCTATTAGTAGTGTTCAATCATATCTCGATCACCTATATAATAGCTTTTCGAACTAATTTAATGTGGTCTGAGGTGGAAACCCCATCGATGTTGTATTAGACTGAGCTCGAGTGAGTTTTACTTGACCAATTGTCACGTCAAGACAACTACTTCCTAATCTCATAGCTCTCTTTTTCGCGGATTACTTAATCTACGACAATCTTTGTGAATAGAATATGCTATAGAAAAGAGTCATGACTTCTCATATTTCAACACTTGTCTTACTCTAAGCTATTAGATTTTTGTTGGTCTATTCATTCTCCAATCGATCAAAAATAGAAGAACACAATAAACAAGAATGAAGCATTTCTATAAACGAACACACAAACAGGCAAAACAAACACAAACCAATAAACAAACAAACATAAACAAACAAACATAAACAAACAAACATCGATGAACAAACAAACTAACACATAAATAAACATAAACACAAATAAACACACAGAAGAAAAAAAGGGGGAAAAAACAAGAAATCAGAACTCAAAGGATAGGTATAAGAAGAACCAGTGTGAAAGTTTCACCGGCAAGTTCTCTAACAACTCTCTATTTCATTCCCATTCATACAAGCTGCCTCTTCGTCCTCTACATCTGTGACGATGCTCTCCGGATCTTCAATGCTGACCGTCCCTGAAACACCGATATTCCTGGGAAGTCTTCAAGCGATGTGATCAGACCAATGCGTTTAACATGCTTGGTGTGATTCTCTAAGCAATAACTTCACCTAACTCTATAACGTAACCACACAAACACAGACACACACAACACTATCAGTATTATATGTCACTATATTTTATGTTGGTCTATTCATTCTCCAATCGATCAACAAGAACACAAAATAAACAGCAATGAAACTTCTACGTACAAATAGAAAAGCACACAAAAAAAAGACACAAAAAAACAAATAAGAACACTCAAAGGATGTAAAAGGAAGTAGTGCGAAAGTTAAACGAAAGAGAAGAATAAAGAAAAACAAAAAGAATGGCTGTAAGTTAGTGATATCATTTCTACCAAAGATGTTTGGTGGTAAAAGAAGTATTGAACACAGAGGAAAGGTATTAATGAATGATCATTTCTCAATGATAATGTGGCGATTATTCGCCTTTGTTCTTGGTGATTCAGACTTTATCTTATTGTTTTACGAGTCACAGTAGCCTTTTTGAACACTTGCTGAGTTGATCTCGACGACGGGGATCTTGAACCACCATTCAAAATAGGCCGACTTAGTAAAGATGGAATGTAGTCTCCTGTTCTTGCAGGGCTGAAAGTATTATTGTTGAGATTAGGATTAGAATTCCTCGATGGTCTTCCTCCTAAGATGGGATATTGATATGATTGCGGATTTTGTTGCATCGGCATTTGCACTTGAGTTGGAAGTGATCGTGGTATTCTATCTAAAGGTAATGGTGTAATATCAGCAATCTTTGGACCAGGAACCTGATCAATGGTTTTCAATGAGTTCAATGAAGTAAAGGTTCTTACAGTATTATTGTCATCATTCGTAATATTCTCATGGCTGGTTGTTTGATGTTCTCTTAGGGTGGATTGATTACTATTATTGGTAGGGTTTGACTCTTCAATTAACTCTATGAGCTCAGTAGTTTCATGATCCTCATTCGTTGGAGCAGTAATAACATCGGATTTGTCACTTAGAGCATTATGTAGGATAGCAGATACTGCAGCACTGTTACTTCCAGATAGAGTAGGTAGCGGAAGAATAGAAGGATTTTCAATAATCGGTGAAGAGTTAATGGCATCAAAGGTAGCTCTAGATGTGTTTGAAGGTGAGGCGAGGTCATCTAACATTTTAGGGGATGGAAAGACAGCAGCTTCATTATTCACATTCTCATCCTCTGACTCATTGGCGGAAGGGGTGGAATCAGGCTCTTCTTGGATTGGAGCAACATTCTTCGAGAGACTGAATTTCCTTGGAAATGAAACAGCAGAAATTAGCGGACCACTCTTAGTCGAAGAGTCTTCTCTCTCATTGTCATCATCATCATTATCCTTCTCTTCGTTCGTGTTTGTGATATGATGAGGACTCACTAAAGTTGTGGAAGCTTCCATTTGTACAGAGTCATGCTTGATAATTCCACTGCTACCTCCCGCCACTGCTTCAGTAATAGGAGATCTACGACTCCTTGATTCACCACTCCCAACAGACATTTCATCAGCTGCAGGGATTAATCGCCTTCGAGAACAATGTACACACATCTTAAAATCAGTAGGTTCCACAATATTACAATCATTTGTGAATATATTTTCTAACGAACCAATCACTGTTGATAACTTCTCTTCAACATCATTGGTTATTCTTTGCATTTTCTCATCTAATTGTTGATAATTCTTCTCAGTTATATCTAAAACAGCATGAGCATCATCAGATAAAGTGAAATTAAAACCACCACTACCTAAAAAGAAGCTACCAACAGCCGTTGATGAAGCCCCACCTGATGCTGCTGTTGGTGTTGTCGGCCGTAATTTCTGTTGTTGCATTTGTATATTTAATAACCAATCTTTCACATCTAACTTCTGATTTAACTGTTGTGGTGTTGTTGCTAATACAAATAAACGATCACATGAGAATAATTCAGTATCTTTTGGTGGATTTGTAAATACATATGGCGATTGATTGCCTTTAGGACCAACACGTAAATTTGCTAAGGTTCCTCGTAATATTCCGATCGGAATAATACCTTGTCCTGCTAAATGCTGATAAACTGCACCATAATCCTTCTTATTGTTATTGGTATTGCTAATATCAGGTATATTGATTTGATATAGACAACTATTAGGTATTTTTAATAATTTCTTTCGCGCTTTATGTAATTGCATCTCTTGTGGTAATTGTTGTCGTTTTTGTTCTTTTCTCATAGTTTTCCGTCTTTTGCGATCCATTGCTTCTTTACTCAGTTCATTCTCAGAATCAGAAGAATCAGAAGAACTATCAAGATCTTTCGGGACATGACCTAATTCCTCTGCTGCTGATAATACTAACTGCATTCTTTCTACTTGATCGATTCGAGTTAGTAAACGATTGACAACTTTGATCACATCTGGATTATAATATGCCTACAGAGAACAAGAAGAAGAACAATGTCAGATTACATCATTATGATTGTGTGATAAGATGTATTTACCTGACAACCGATAACATCTAATAATCCAGTAGTAAATAAATTACCAGCAGCAAACTGTGGCGAAAACTTTGGATCATCAACTAATGGAGGATTGGTCGGATCCCCTAAATAACTAATATTTGATTGATTCACAATCTCAACAATAATTTGTGCTTGAGGATTTAATCTACGAACATGTTGATAGGAGAAAATTGCATCAGAATCAACTAATGCTTCAATACTTCCACCTTTATGACCATCCGTATGATCACCGCTCGTTCCTCCTCCGACACTACTAGGGTTGTCGGACACACTATCTGTTAGAACAACAACTGTATCAGCACGGAAAATACCAGCACGACGTAAATTAGAATCTTCTAATGGTGAACCACGTACAAAGATTAAACCATCGAATATACTAATTCTTCTCCAAACATCTACAGGGAACTCATATGGATATAAGATGACAATAAACTTCATTGGTCCTAGATGCTTGGATCTTAATGGTCTTATTAAATCAAATAAATTTCTTAATCCTTTCCCGACGATAATAATATGATGATTAATATAAGGTATCTCTGAAAGAACAGATGTTTTCACAGTTATTTCCTTCATATCAAATAATGGTGTTGATCGAACATAATAGTTATTCATAAAATGTTCATCTTCTAATCGATGAATGGTTTCTTGAAAAGAATCGATTTTAATTTTATGTTCTAATAATGCTGATCGTTTTAATTTATGCCATTTACTTTCTTTTTTCATCAAGTTCTTTTGATGATTGTTTGAATCATCCTTATCATCATCACTGCTATGCTCATCACTGTCATCTTCATCGTCATCTTCTTCTTCCCTTATAGATGGTTCACCTCTTTTCCCAGCTTTTGCTGCAATCGTTGATCGTAAACGAGCAACATCACGGAATAACGATTTACGTCTCTCACCAATCACACTATCTCTGGAAGTAGCAGACGATTTAATGATATTGGCCGCAGCAGAGGTAATATTACCAATTAAATTAGATGGAGCATGTACTGACACAGCTGCTTCACCAGATAAATCAGAAGAAGCTTTATTCTTTGCAATGACGAATGCTTCAATCTCATAATGTTCGCTAGATGGTATGACGTAAGGACCAGGATTTAACATCATTCTTTGAGCACCGATAACTCTTTTATCAGTTACTTGTAAACCAAATAAAACAATTCCTTTGCGATCATAGAGAGCATAAGAAAGATCAGCAAATTTCATGCCAGTGAAAGCTGTAGATAATCGAGTGACGTAGATTTCCCAACCGCAACCTTTCTGATACTCACTTTAGAGAGAAGGAGATTTTTAGAGGGTATAGACAGTAAGGAAATAGGAGATACTTACTCAAACCAAGCTTTAGGCGAAGCTTCCACGGCCTTTCCTTGCTTATCAGACGCAGAAACTCCTCCTCCTTCTTTATTTGATACTTGTCCGGGCATCTCTGTTGTCTGTAGTTCAGATAATTCATCCTCATCAACTTCAATATTATCATCGGAAAAAGAGGTCAATAGATTCATCAAAAGAGTATTCGCACCAGGACAGATCACAGCTTGTGCCATTGCACCCATTTTGATCTCATTTAAACAAACAATCAGATCAAAAGGATCAATTTCATTCGTTCTAGTCTTTGTTAAATGTCTTTTATTCTCTGGACGTAATAACTGTAAACAATAAAGCATCTTAGGACGATGGAAAGAGGATATATGACGCTTGATGGATAAATTAATTAAGATAGATTTAGCATCTTCTTCATCAGGATTAGATGAGAATTTATTCGTCATAATAAAGATTGCTGATGCAACCTCAGCACGTGCACGTCTTAAATCATGATCATTTAATGCTGATCCTTCTAAATAGGTTAAAGAATCAGAGAATGCATGACTTTGCATTAATAACTTTAATTCAATAGACGGTGAATGTGGTAATAAGATAACAGCATGTAAACCATTATTTTCGTGATCTTCATGAAATAATTCAAGAAATAAATCATATAAATTTGTGGAGGATAAATCACCACAGATCACAATATGACGTGCATTACTTGTCTTGGGTGTGTATGTTGCTCTCATAAAGACTGATTGCAACTTCATTTTCTCAATTAATTCATTGGTTATCATTGGTACAGAGATCACCGCAAAGAGAATGATACCCATCGTAGCAACTCTACTTGTTGCAGTACGTGGTGTAATATCACCATAACCGACAGTTGAAGTTGTAACAAAGATGAAATACATCCATGTATGGAATGGTAATGGGTGTGAATGTTTTTCTAATTGTTGCATAATAGCAGCAAAGAATAATATGAAAACACCAGCAAATAATAAAATTTGTGCTAAATAACGATCAACTGGATCGATAATATTCATAAACTTCACATAGACACGTAATGAACGTAATATCACTACTGGTCGTATGACAAAGAAAGAATATAACATTCCGATATAAAATGTATTTACGTTATCCAGGTATGGTATGGACTCGGACCTTGTACCAAAAGTACTAATCAGGATTAAAATATCAACCCAAGAGAAGAAACTATAGTGAAAAGAAATCAGGGTATGGATGAGAGACGTCAGATCACCTTACCTCCAAAAATAATAGACTTTACTATCAGCAAGAAACCCATTTAATAACCAATCAAATGCAAAAATTATAGCAAAACCAATATCTAATGAATCTAATATCGGTCTTTGGTTTTGATATGCATTATGCTTATTTAATGCGTATGTTGAATAAATATATTCAACCGCAGCAAAAAACCCAATAAATATGATAAAATTTTCATATAGTCTTCCAGTAAACGAATTGGACATATATTTCTTCAAACCAATGCGTAGATCATCAAGTGCGAATTGATTTTCAGAAGATTTTGCTGCATCAATGGCTGCTTTAATTCGTGTTGTTGCAAGAATGTGTCGTAATGCAGAGTTATTTCTTATTATTCCTGCAGGTTTAAGTTGCTTCCTACTTAAACTCGGACTACTGCCCGTTGAAGGAGGCTCAGAGAATGTCGTCGGTGGTGTACCGCCTCCGTTGGACTTCTTCGATGCAGAGTTTTCTGATGCGAGAGAGCTTTGCGAGGAACACCGTCGCTTTCTCTCCCACCTCTCTGACATCATTACTTAAAATTCGTAATACTCAGATAGCTATTGAAGTAGATGAAAATGTAATATTTTGTAGTTGTGGGTAGGATGTTTTTGCAATTCTCTGGCTGTGCCAGCCCCTTCAGCAGATTTTCGGCAGATAGTGAAACTGTGATGTCAATTGTGATGTTCTCTTGATTATTTTCAATTAAATTATTGAAACTTGAGTAAGAAACCAAGTATTAATAATAACCATTCCAGTATTTCTCGCTTTCCAACGTTCGTTTTAAACAAATACACTAAAAGTTAAAGCATTTCATTAACCGAATTTTACCGACTACCGATAACAAAATTAAGCTTACTGATTAATATCTCACCATCTATACCATATTATGATTGGATTGAGTAGGAAACATCGAAAGATATGGAGCAGTCTTGTGTCGATGGGGAGAAAATGCCACTGGAATCAGGCACAAGAGAAGAAGAAAGTCAAAAGACTGTCCATCTTCCTTGGCTCATCAATTACTTCGAAATAATGATATCTACTGACGATATTACAGTTAATAATATTTTAATCTTAAGAAGACTCTTAGCCTCGAGATTTGTCTCATATACCAAGAACGATAACTGAGCAAGTTCAAATATCAAGTGCTTCAAAAAGATGGAGTTGTTTTAATGTATAAATCGATTCTGCGCCGCTTTAAACTAAATGAAGGTCCTCACTCCGCTAGGGACTTGCCGGTATGAATGAAAACTTTGGTAGGGAAATCATTTGGTTGGATTACCATGCTTCAATGAGGCAATCAACCAAAAGATACCATTCCGATGTCTGGATGATGATCTTCCTTTGATTTGATATCCTCATGTCTTTCATCTTATGCGAATCAACGTCCTTCTGCTGGCTTAAGAAGGTCAATGAATTACAATACTCCACATTGATATTTACTCTAACTTTATGATTGTTCCACATGTATATATTAATTCGAGTGCGCTTTACACTGTATTAAAAATCCATTCAAATCAGAAAGGATATCGAGGCTCTTTCCTTTTCCTCTGTGGGACTTTGACTTCTTTTATTATTAAGAGCAAGAACCTCTTTCGTTCTTGAATGATTTGGTGATCAGCTGAAATGCAGCAACTGAATGTATCCTCCCTCTGATGGCGAGCTTTGCGGCAGAAACTTTTGAATTTTAGATTATCTTTTTGAAAGTCAAAGTAAGGGAATAAGATAAGAAAGTGACTATGGTATTGATTTTCGTACATAGTAAAGAAAAAGATTGGATTCGGTAGACATTAATCCATTTCATTACTCCCACCACTACACTGAGTAACTGGAGTACGTTATTCTAATTATACACCGTAGACCACAGGAAGCGCAAAATAAAAAGACATCAAAATCGTTTGAAGCTGTTTAATTCCTCGCCAATAAACAGCCATTACAACGATTCCTTTCAATATGATGAGGTTGATTCAACTCGTATTGATTTTTTCTCTTTTCTTGCCTTTGCAAGGTCAATATTATTTGAAAACTTTCGCTGGGATACCGGCGGATTCTGTAACTCCGGGTACTGGCGATAATAGTCCAGCTTCGACGGAAATGCTCAATTATCCTACTGGAATTTGGTCTGATTCAAATGGAAACCTATACGTATGTATTGAAGCGGACTATGTTATTCGAAAAATATCTGTTGATGGGATTATCTCGACGATTATTGGAGTACTGTATTCTCCTAGTGTCGATGGTACTTCAGGTCTTGGTACAGAGACCAGAATTAGCGGTGCAAACTCTATCTATGGTGATAGTAATGGTAATTCCCTCTATTTCTCTGATGCATCTTACTTTCTTTGGAGATATTCCCTCGGCACGGGCATCGTGTCGCGTTATGCTGGAGCACTACCCGCAACTTCTGGATTTGGCGGTGATGGACTTCAAGCAACCTTAGCTGTGCTAAATACTCCAATGGGATTGTTTTTATCATCGGTTGGGATGTTATTCTTTGCTGATATCGGAAATCATCGTATACGAATGATTAACACTGTCACTGGCATTATTAATACATTTGCTGGAAGTAGTAGTGGTTTTTCTGGTGATAATAATCCAGCAACGCTTGCAAAATTGAATTCTCCTCGCTCAGTTTGGGGAAATAGTCTTGGTATTATCTTTATTACTGATACCAGTAATCAGCGAATACGACGAGTGGAAGGTAATATTATTACAACTTATGCTGGTTCAGACTCAACAGCCTATTACGGTATCGGTGAGGCATCATCACAGACATTTAACTATCCAACGGATATTAAAGGTGATAGTAACGGTAATATGTATGTAATCGACAGTGGAAGTTGTCGTCTTCGTTTTATTGATTATTCTTCTAGTTTTATTTCTTTATTAGCAGGAACAGGAAATTGTGCTGAAAGTATAACATCAACACGTTTAGCACTTCTTGCATCTCTTTATAATGATGAATCCTCTGGTTTAGCTGTTGATAGTGCTGGTAATATATTCATGTCAGAGTATAATGCTGGTTTTATTCGTTTGTTTACGACTTTCTTGAGTAGTACACCCACTACTACCCCGACTATTACCCCTTCCATGACACCGACTGTTGTACCATCTCTTGTACCAACTGCTTTACCTTCCTCGGGCACGAAGTATTACCTTGCTACAATTGCAGGTATTGGCATTGCAGGCACCACAGGTGACGATGGTTCAGCAACTTTAGCCAGTGTAAATCAGCCTTATGGGGTATGGGGAGACAGTAACGATAATTTGTTTGTCTGTGAATATGTTGGATCTGTGATTCGAAAGATTAGCTCAAGTGGTATTATCACCACTTTAATAGGCACTGGAGTATCTAGTACGAGTGGAGCTAGTGGATTTGCGTTATCACTCAGTATAGAAACCCCTGTTGCGATATATGGTGATAGTAAGAGTGGAATGTTGTATTTTAGTGGTGATAAAACTTGGGTTTGGCGATATAATATGACGTCAAAGTATGTGAATCGTTATGTGGGTGCTTTACCAGGGGCTGCAACATTCTCCGGTGATGGAGGACCTTCGATAAATGCTAATATTAATTATCCTCGAGGCTTATATTACTCTTCTAACGGTCTTCTTTATATCACAGATCGTCTCAATCATCGTATACGATATGTGAATGTTTCAACAGGTATTATCAGAACCATCGCCGGGAACGGCACTGGTAAATTTCATGGTGAAAATATTCCTGCATCATTAGCATGTATTTATTCTGCTCGAATGATTTGGTTGGATACCTTGGGAGTTAAGTATATTGCTGATAGTGGTAATTATCGCATACGATCGATTGATTTAAATGGGATTATTCGTACTGTCGCTGGGACAGGCATAGCAACACCATATAACGGCGATAATCAACCTGCAATATTAGCGAACCTCAACACTCCCTATGATGCTAAAACGGATACAATAGGCAATCTCTACATAATGGAGTATAACGGTTGTCGTTTACGTTTCGTGAATACAGCAGGGATTATAGGAACTCTTATTGGAAGTACAACATGCGGGGGAGCAACAACAAATGTTCAATTAGTAACACCATCAACATCGATAGGAAAAGTTTATTACTTTTGGATCAACTCCTTGGGATTTCTTTATTTAGCAGAGAATGAATATAATTATATACGTAAAGTATATTACGAGCTTCCAACGATGACACCGACATCTGCTCCTTCTCTCCTTCCCTCTGTTTCTCCATCAATCATACCTACTCTCCAACCAACCTCTAAGCCCTCTACTGATCCGACAATGATTCCAACGATTGTTCCGTCTCATCCACCAAGTGATGTTCCGACTGTTCAGCCGAGTAACTCTCCAACTACGACTCCGACTTGTTCTCCATCTCAAAATCCGACCACAATTCCCACGATCGCTCCAACCGTGTTTCCAAGCATCGTACCTACTGATGTACCCACTGTTCATCCCTCTTTGAATCCATCTGGAACACCCTCGACACAACCAACTATGCTTCCTTCTTCAAGTACTCAGTATTACCTCACTACTATTGCTGGTTTGGGTACTTCAGGAAGATCGGGTGATGATGGTCCGGCAAGCTCTGGTAATATTGACCAACCGTATGGTCTCTGGGGTGATAGTAACGATAATTTGTTTATTTGTGAATATGGGAGTAATGTTATTCGGAAGATCAGCTCAAACGGTATTATAACAACAGTGATAGGTACTGGGGTATTCAGTGCAAGTGGAACAGATGGCTTTGCTTCATCTATTAATATTGAAACTCCAGTCGCAATCTTTGGTGATACGATGAATGGAATGCTTTACTTTGCTTCGTATCAGTTCTTTACCTGGCGATACAACATGACATCTAAGTATGTTAGTCGTTATGTTGGCGCATTACCTGCAAGTAGAAACTTCACGGGTGACAGCGGACCAGCAATAGATGCGAAATTAAGCTATCCTCGAGGCTTATTTTATTCTTCAAGTGGTATTCTTTACATCGCGGATAGTGCAAATCATCGCATACGATTTGTGAATGTGACGACAGGAATTATAAGAACATGTGTTGGGAATGGTGTAGGGACATATACCGGTGAGAATTTGGTTGCAAGCGTAGCATCTTTGTATTCTCCTCGAAGTGTATGGTTTAATACAGCGGGCGTGATGTATATTGCCGATAGTGGGAATCATCGCATTCGATCTGTAAGTGTTGATGCTATTATTCGTACAGTTGCTGGTACTGGTTCAACTGCCTTTAGCGGGGATAATCAACCTGCAACATTGGCAAGCTTGAATGCTCCATTTGATGTCAAGACAGATACTGTTGGGGTGATTTACATCATGGAGTATAACGGTTGTCGTTTACGTTTCGTGAATACTGCAGGAATTATAGGAACTCTCATAGGAAGTACAACATGCGGGGGAGCAACAACAAATGTTCAATTAGTAACACCAGATACTCAGATTGGGAAATCTATCTCGTTTTGGGTGAATTCTGTGGGGTTTATCTATTTTACTGAAAGCCAACTTAATTATGTTCGCAAGCTATATTATCATCTTCCCTCTGCTATTCCGACTACAACACCGTCAAATCTTCCTTCTCTCATACCTTCTAACTCACCCTCTACGACCCCCACTCTTGAACCTTCTCTGGCTCCAAGTTTGACCCCTTCGTGTGTTCCTTCTTGTCCTCCCTCTGTTTGGCCAACTACTTTTCCCAGTGATGTTCCTACTGTTGAGCCTACTTTATGCCCATCTAGAACACCTTCAACACAGCCAACTATCCTTCCTTCTTCTAGTACTCGATATTACCTCGCTACGATTGCTGGTTTGGGTACAGCAGGAAAGTCAGGTGATGATGGTCCAGCTAGTTTAGCCGGTGTAAGTCAACCATATGGTATTTGGGGTGATAGTAACGATAATTTGTTTATTTGTGAGTATGGGAGTAATGTCATTCGCAAGATCAGCTCAAACGGTATTATTACAACAGTGATAGGTACTGGAGTATCTAGCTCTAGTGGAACAGATGGCTTTGCTTCATCTATTAATCTTGAAAGTCCACTTGCTATTACCGGTGATCAAAGAAATGGGAATCTGTATATAGCAGGTTATTCTTTTTTTATCTGGCAATATAATAATACCTCTAAATATGTTAGTCGAATTGCTGGTGTATTACCAGCTCTTCGGAGTTTCTCAGGTGATAATGGACCTGCTAAAAATGCTGCAATGAATTATCCTCGTGGTTTATATTATAGTTCAAATGGAATGATTTATTTAGCTGATCGTTTAAATCATCGAATAAGAACAATTAATATCACAACAGGTATTATTAGAACTTTTGTTGGTGATGGCATTGGAAGGTTTTATGGAGACAATGGTCCAGCGACCTTAGCATCTTTAAATTCTCCGCGTAGTGTGTGGTTAGATACGATTGGAGCCGTGTATATCGTAGATAGTTCAAATCTTCGGATTAGATATGTTGGTTTAGACGGTATCATCCGCACAATCGCTGGGACTGGGATTAGTTCTTTTAATGGCGATAATCAACCTGCGACATCAGCGAATCTTAACACCCCGTATGATGTGAAGACGGATTCCATTGGAATCATATACATTACAGAATATAGCGGTTGCCGTTTACGCTTCGTAAATACAGCAGGGATTATAGGAACTCTTATAGGAAGTACAGCATGTGGGATAGCAGCAACAAATGTTCAATTAGTAACACCATCAACATTGATAGGAAATTTATTCCTTTTTTGGATTAATTCATTGGGATTTATTTATTTTACAGAAGATGCAAACCATTATGTTCGCAAGCTGTATTATGATCTTCCCTCCACAACTCCTACATCGTTACCTACATACACTCCTTCTGCATTCCCTTCGCCCATTCCTACTCATTTTCCATCCTTTGAGCCTTCCGCTTACCCTACGATCATTCCCTCGCCAATTCCTTCATTTGTTGCCACTACTATCCCTTCCACTTCCCCTTCCTTTATTCCAAGCTACACCCCTTCCCAAGTTCCTTCCTATTTCCCAACGACTATGACTTCCTCTCTTCATCCAACAGATCTCCCCACATTGATGCCAAGTTGTCTTCCTTCCTCTCCTCCTTCGATTATACAGACTTCTGTACCATCAACATCTCCAACACCCCTTCCCTCCACTATCACACCCTCTGAGCTTCCTACTCAGACCCCAACAATCCTTCCATCTATTTCCCCTAGTACATTACTAAGCAATGTTCCAACAATTGCTCCTTCATCAAATCCTTCACTTCAACCAAGCACATTATCGACAGGTTTCCCAACTATCGCATCAACCTCTTTAAACCCAACACTATCTCCCTCGAATCTGCCTTCTACAGCAAATCCTACGATTCTTTCAACGGAAGTAATAACCAATACACCGATTACCTCAACAGTGGAGCAGCCCACTATAATTCCTTCATTAAACCCAACAACAACCCTCCCAACTTTTGTTTCACCATCAACTGTACCATTAACACTTTCACCAACAATTCCTCCCAGTAAAATACCATCAATTACCCCGTCGTTTCTTCCGTCATTCATGTCGCTTTCACCAAGTACAATTCCGACAAAAACCCCATCGACGCAACCAAGCGCGACACAACCATCAAACTTCGATGAGATTACAGTGACAATCGATTCTTCTAGCTGGAAGCAAGTGCTGTCGTTCATTGGTGTATATTCATCTAGTGAAGTTATATTAGCATCCATAGATCCCTCGAGGATGGATGAAAACACCATGAGTTATGTGATGTTTGGAAGTAAAGACTTGCAAGCGTCGAGGAAGAGCATAATTCTCTCTTCTTCCTTTCCTTACAGTTCATCCTATCCTGTGACGAGGATAGCATCGAGCTATCACAGGGATTCTATCTCTCGATCTGCTGTGATGGTAGGAGATATGAACGGTGATAGCTTGAATGATTTGATTGCCTGCTACCCTCTCGCATCTCGCTGTTTCTTGTTCTTTGGGAAAGAAGAAGGATTGAGCAGGGTGAGAATAGGGGTGACATTGATTGGTCAAGCAACGATGAGGTATGATTACTTCGGCTTCGCAGTGTCAGTAACAGGAGATGTGAATGGAGATGGGTTTAGGGACGTGATCATTAGTGCGATTACCGGGAAGGTATGTTATGTGATTTATGGAAGATCCACATCATCCCCATGGCCGAATGAGTTGAAGATGGCGGATGTGGTATCTGGTTTGACAGGTCATAAGGTAGTTGGAGATGCATCGATGGTGTTGGTGGGAATAAGTGTGGCCGGGACTGGAGATATGAATGGAGATGGTTTGAATGATGTTGCAATTAGTATCATGACATCCTTTACTTCTCCGTTGTTAAGGTATGTGGTGTATGTGGTGTTTGGAGTATCAAGTGGAGGAGTAGGTGATGTAATGTTGAGTTCTACGGGTGTAGTGAATAATGGCTTTCGAGTTTATGGAGAAGAGGGATATTATACTGGGTTCTCGATCAGTGGAGGAGGAGATATGAACGGAGATGGATTGTCTGAGCTATTGATAGGAGGGATACCTTATCCTGTGAGTGGTAGTGATGCGTTGAGTACAGACAGAGGATTCATTTTGTTTGGAAGGAAAAGGAGTTATGATGATGTGATGCTAAGTAATGTCACCTCCCTGTCTTCTTACGGTGTGAAGGTAGAGGGAGGAGGAGGTTTTGTCGTGACTGGGATTGGTGATGTGAATCATGACGGTTATGATGATATGATGCTTTCGAGCTGCGTGGATTACATTCGTCAAAGCAATGCTTTTTTAGTCTCTTATCCTACCTCCATGACAAGTGTTCCGAGTTTCCTTCCTTCTTCTTTCCCTTCCTCGTTGCCATCATCAGATCCAAGCCAACTCCCTTCATCATATTGCCCATCAATCTTCTCTGTTGAGCAACCTACCAGCTTTCCTTCCGTGGGGAGACCACAACCCCCGACAATTCCCTCTCCTACTATAATACCAACCAGAAGACCTACTCACTCACCATCTCATCGAAACACTGTAAAGCCAACTAATGCTTCTCCAACACAAACAAGAGCTCCATCCTTTGCACCTTCTCATTTCCCCACAATAACACCTACGAGAATACAAACCATTCGAATTCCAAGCAGAACACCGACAGCTACTAGTACACTCCACACTCCTTCTCCATCAATAACAACAACGAGAGGCTCTCCAAGCCCCACTACTTCTGTGTCAGTGTTATTACCATTGTCGGAGTATGAAGTAAGACAGGTGAATAGCAGTAGTGTTGGTAGTGGAGGTGTTTTGTATGGAGAGGATGGAGGGAATGAGATCTTTCATATTTCATCATTCAGTAGAGATGGTAAGAGTAAGAGTGGTTGGTCAGGGACAATCATAGGAGGGAGAGGGAGGAAGGTGTACGTCATCTATCCTAAGGACCCTATTCAACCAGTGAATCGAATTGTCTTGCGAGATTTCAATCACAGTAGTGATGCCATTGATCTTTCTCTTATCTCTCAGATAGCAAGTCTATCACATGTGAGTTATCTCACTCATCCATTAACCATCTTCCTCCCTGACAATCAGAAGATCGTGATATCATCTTATGAGACGATGAAAGAGTTATCTGAATATAACTTCATCTTTCACTCTTCCTCCTCTTTTGATGGAAGTTCAGGTTGGGAGGAGAGTCTATGGTTGAGTATGTCATTTATCTTTCCTATTTGTTTACTTTTCTTTTGTATTATTGGTGTGAGTATGTTAGCTCTGTTTGAAGGTGAAAAAGAGAAAGAGAAAGATATGTTATTAAATGGTAAAATGTTAGAAGAAGATGAAAGTCAGTATAAAACATCTAGGGACATCGAAGAAGATGTCATTCAATGTTCGGTGGAGAGTAAGAAGCACTCCATTCACCACTCTTCGATTTGGACAAGTCCATCTGCTAGCAAGGATGGAGGTGAAGATAGAGATGATATGAGTTTCAATTCGGATAGTTTGGATACAAGTGACTATGAGATTAGTCTAGGCAATATTAGTGAAGAGGAGGAAAGTAATGATATTGCTTATATAGAATGTCATGAAGCTTCTTCAAGTCTTTCCAGTAGTGGTGATAGTAGATTTTAGTCAACAAATATGATGCAATCATCATCAGATATTGCAATTCTAACTACTTACTCTTGATATCTCAATAACTTCCGAATTTTAGAAATTCCGAAAGTTCGAAATTTTAAAAAGTCTTTTTCTGAAATATACGCTCTACCTTTGATTTGATGGAAAGATCTTTTCGAATCTTTGTTTGAAGAAATGAAAAGATGTTGTTAGTTTATAATCTTCCAGATGAAATACTTCAACTAATACAAACCTTATCAACAAACAATGACTATCATTACTTCTTAAATACTTCTAAACAACATTTAAGTCGATGGAAGAAACAATCCATCTATTTTAAACTCAATTCTACTCGATCTTTACAATATATCAATGATTTGATCTTTCGAGAATTGTTATTAGGGAAGGTGTTGAATGGATGGAAGCAAATCAGTGTGATATTTCGTAATGAAGATGATGAGAAGCCTCCATCCGAACGTCGATGGCATTTATTCAATGTAGCAATGCCATTGATTCCTGCGGATTTACCAATTCATCAGATTCGATCTCCAGAGGAGGAAGAGAAAGGAAATATTGTCTGGAATTCTCAGAATAACTTGAACCATGCAGAATCAGTTGATTGTATTGGATTGTCTGAGACCACGATTCCTTCAATACCTAAAGTGAAGGAGTTATACCTATATAGATGCGAACAACTCAGAGATGTTAGTAATTTAAGTCATTTAGAGCAATTAGATATTCTTATTTCCTCCCAATTAGAGGATCTTACTCCTCTTAGTAGCATTCCTAAGGTAAGATTCTACTCTCTAAGAGAAGCTTCTGATTTTTCAATGTTTAATTGTAATAAACAAAGTTATTTAAGAATAT
>VKHI01000075.1:64876-76996 GCA_015145745.1 Poterioochromonas sp. DS
GGTAAGATTCTACTCTCTAAGAGAAGCTTCTGATTTTTCAATGTTTAATTGTAATAAACAAAGTTATTTAAGAATATATGATTGTCAGAAGATTTCTAGTCTAGAAAGCTTTCGTATGATAAAGAAATTAGAACTTAGTAATTGTCCTAAGATTACAGATGTATCATGTTTGTATGGTATTTATGATTTAACTCTTCATTTCTTACCTAATGTGAAGGATATATCTGGTCTTGGTGGTCATCATCGAATTTATCTACATCTTTCAGGAGAGAATGTGACAGGATATGAGTGTCTTTACAACATCCCTTACGTGTATTTATTTGCTAATTTAACTGATATTTCAATGTTAAGAAATGCTAAAAGTGTCACGTTAAGTGGATTCAACGATTTGAAAGATGTTAGTCCATTAGCAAAAGTAAAAGAAGTTAACTTCTATCATTGTTACTCTCGTGATATTGATATTTCTTCCTTACGAGATGTACCAAGATTAAGAATACATGAAGCTCATAATTTGTATAGTCGTGAAAAGATGCAAAATCAATTGGTTGATGTATTTACTGATTTTGGTGGATTTGGTAGAAATGTTAGACCTGATTTTCGATCTTTCTTACATGTTCCTAATTTGTCTCTAACTCTTCGTCTTTCCACAAAAGAGCAGTTAATCGGTAGTGAGTACGTTCTATCGTTTCAAAACTTGCAGTCTCTGACTTTAGAAAGGTTTAAATGGGAGATTGACAAGTATGAAGCTTTAGGAGATATTCCCCGAGTAACATTGAGATCATTAGAGACGAAGGACATTACATGTTTGGGAAGAAAGAATCGTTATGTGGAGTTGAACATGTGTTATAACGTTGAAGATGTGAGTAGTTTGAAGAATGTCCCAGTTGTATCGATCATTCGATGTCCAGGAATAAAGAATATGGAAGTATTAGGAGATGTTCCGCGACTGAAAGTATCGAATCAACTAAAGCGTTGACCTCAAGGAAATTCTTCCCTTTCTTTTTCCTTTTCGCACCTTTGTGTTTTTCTTTACATTTTGATTTATAATGACTGCATCCTGCCTTTTCATGAAATATACATGGATTTATAGTTTTGAATATATTTTTTTGGAGTTTATCTATTATTTTCTCAAATTTCAGTTCGCTGACATTCAAAAATCGATTCTACTGACAGCAATTACAGGATATTTGTGTTCTCAGTTGAGTCAGTGAGTACCGCGTTAAGTTAAGATCTTGATTTTCTTTCGCAATCTACAAAATCAAGAAAGATCCTTCTTTTTTTTTCTTCTGTTTGTATGTTGTTTGTTTATAATTTCCAGCATGAAATAATGAAGCCAACTCTTTTCAACCTATGTCGCCTCTCACTATTTCCTAACTTTAACCAAAACAAAAGTGTGTTCTAGCGCGCGCGCTAGATATTATATCAAGAGTTAGGGAACGTTCCGCTCCATCTGTGACCAAAGGGGAATCATTGCGCAAAGCTGAAGGAAAGAGGGATTCAGACATATCCTGTAGAGATTAGTGGTTATTGAGAGAGTTAGACATCGGAATAAGATTTTATAGAGGATGAACTCTGAAAGAGGAATCCATTTCATTTCACAATTTTTTAGCTTTACTATCCCTGTAATCTAAATAAAGTCAAAGAGGACATAGCTACCCTTGACACTGACCGATTAGAACATAGCTCTCGAAAGGTCAACTTTTTTCCCTTTTCATTCTTTTTTCCTTTTTCTCGCGAATTTTGTTCTCTTGGAGCTTAACGTTGAATTGTTAAGCCCCGGTGCTATCACAGTAAATTTACTAAAACAACACTGAGAACTTTCTTATTGTATTCATCTGAGTGTTTGTTGAATTAAACATTTTATCGTTGTTATTATCTTCGTGGTTGTTGTTGATTTCGGTTTTGTTTCATGGACTCTGAACACGAAGCTCCGCTATCGGGTGATGATCCTGAGCATGAGCAGATTTATCCAGAAACTCCCACTCAAGATGTCCTTGAGAGATTACGTTTGCTTACCAGACTCTCTAGATTAAGAAAAGAAGCTGAAACTCCTAAGGAAGCTGATATTTCGAAAGATTCTGAAGATACTCTTAGACGCGGATCTCCAAGAATGGCTACTTCAAATTATAAGCCCAGAATGTCTGAGAAGAGTACTTTAGCTGAAGAAGAAGACCAGAAGTCGGGTAATGCAGATGATAGCGATCCAGAAGATCCAAGTAGTTCCGATAGTTCTTCGAGCAGTGAGAACGATTCAAGTTCCGATTCCTCTCATGGAAAGCTTCCAGTTCCAAAGCCAAAGGCAAACGCAAAGAAGCGAAAGAGTATTGTTGAGAAGTTATCTGAAGATGCTGACAAAGCAAAACAGAAAATCATTATTACCCAGAATCCTCCATCCTATACTCACATTCGCTTGGAGTCACTTTCGATTATGCGTGTTTTGAAGTTTATCGAGCAAGTTCATGAATACCAGCTCGCACACAAAATCTCCTTGCCTCTTGCTTCATTAATTGCAGAAAAACCCCGCAGGCAGATTATGGCACGTAACAAAGGCTTAACATTGCAGAAATTCTTTCAATTAAATACCGCAAAATTAATTAAGTTATTAATGCGTGAAGTCAAACCTGAGAGCACATTAATTTTCTTGAAGGTTCTTGATAGAAGTGTGACTTTTGAATTACCACATTCTTATCGTCCTAGTGCTGTGGATTTCATTCCACTTTATAATGCATTACTTCTGTACCGTAGTGACTTTACTACTATAGTAGATGTTCTTTCTGACATGAATGATCTCAATATCCCGCCGGTCACTAATAAAGATGGTGGACTCATTCATTTATTCTTAAAGAAGATCCCATTTGAATATGGAAAACATGTTGTGCAAACCATGAAGCCTTCAAAATACAAGACTATTCATGATTTTCTTTCCCCGTTTTACAAAGTGGTTGAAAGACATATGAAAGACTTTGAAAGAAGTAAATCTATGAACCAGTTTTTTAGTTCTTCGTTGGTGATTGGTACACAGCCAAAAGCATCACAACGTCCATCTGGCTATGTGAAAAGACATCACGTGAATGAACTGGCTGCAATTCAGGAAGGTGTCGATGAACAAGAAGTTCCCTCAGAAGAGTCAGAAAAAGAGGTTGTCCCTATTGATCAGGATGAGACCCCATTTTACTCTATGCCAGTTGAAGAAAGTACACAAGATTCTTCTCATCATTCGAGTTCCGATGATTCTAGTGCTGAAGAAGCATTACAACAGCTTGACAATATTGTTAAAGCTCCGGTGAAGATTCTTCCTCGACCAAAGACAGAGCCCTACAAGCCTCCTTTTAAAAGAGAAAACAAGCAAAACGTCTGCTGGGTCGAGTTATTTGATGGCAATTGTCAAAACAAGAACTGTCCCTTTTCTCATGATTATGCTCTACTTAGACAAGCTCACCAGCGTTATACTGAGAAGCTCATGAGTTCTAAGTATCGACCAAAAGCAGAAGTCAATCGCAACTCTGGATCAATACACATGATTGAGCTTGCGACTAAAGACGCAAAGATTGGCGAGTTGATGACTTCAAAAATGATCCACGATGTACCTGAGTCAGCAATTATTAAAGCAGTACACTATACTGGTACCATTACAACATTAAATGGAGCAAATATAGTTGTTTCAAGTGCCTTATTTGATTGTGGAGCGTTATCTGGAAGTTTTATTGGCCGTCGATTTGCTCGTAAGCATCATGCTGTTATTAAACCGTTCCGTGTAAAAGTCCATAGTACTGTTAAACTGGCTGACAACAAGACAATTGTTGAGATCGATGAAGCTTACATGTTAACGGTGACATTTGACGATGGAAGTGAAAATGATTACACAGCGTCGGTTTTGTTTTATGTATTACCAGATTGTAATCACGAAATGATTATCGGTTTACCCGCGATTTTAAAGCATTTCCATGAACTCCATGCAAAGATGATTAACTCAGCAGTTGCAGACCTTAGAAAGAAATCTGATGCTCCTGCAGTCACTTCGCTTAATGCTATACAAGCTGGGGAGGTTCGTCATCCTTGGTCTTACGTTCAAGATGAGGAAGCACCTGAAGATGCAGCTACTCCTCTTCCATGTTCTTTTACTGATGCGTTGCATTACATGGAGATGTCGTATGATCAAGCAGTTGAAGAATATTTAAATCTCTTTGAAACTCACGTTGAGAAACAGTTTAAGGAAACTACGAATATTATTGAACTGCTTCGCAACAAAGGAGTCAATGTTTTCGTTCCACAAAATTGGGAAGGAATAAAAGGGGTTCCAGAGATTGAGTTAGTTTGGAAAGATGGTTTACCAGACATTGTGCGACCTAAGGCACGTCCAGTAAATCCAAAACTTTATGAGAATGCTCAAAAGGAGTTTGAGAGATTGAAGAAGTATATGTATGTAGAATCCAGCTCTCCGATTGCTTCGTGTCTCGTTATTGCTCCGAAAGCAACTCACCCTTTTATTCGTTTTTGTGGAGATTATGTATTTCTTAATAAATACATCGAGTGTGGTTTCTTTCCGATTCCGCATGTTCAACATACGTTGGAGACGCTCGTCCGTTGGAACATTTTCTTGGACTTTGATTTGGTCAACTCGTTTCATCAGTTTAAGTTGGGCAAAGTTACTTCTGAACGTTTGTCGATTCAGACCGTCTGGGGTCAATATGCTCCTGTCTTTATGCCTGAAGGTATTGGTCCGGCATCAGGATACTTGCAGAAGTTCCTCTCCCAAATCTTTGAGGATTATATCAAAGAAGGCTGGTGTATTGTTATCTTTGATAATTTATTAGCGATGGCCTCCGATTATGATGATGCTTATCAAAAGGTTGACAAGATCCTAGATCGTTGTGTTAAACATAATATTTATCTAAAGTTTTCAAAAACTTGGCTTGGATTTAAGCATGCCAATTTCTTTGGTTATGTTTGTCGTCAAGGTCATTACGAGTTATCTCCAGAGAGAAAGGCGACGATTGAGCAGTTTCCTTTTCCCACTTCGATGAAGAAAATGCAGTCATTTCTTGGCACTGCTTTATTTTTCAAATCGTTTGTTCCGCATTTCTCTAGTGTTGCTGCACCTTTATACGATATGGTCCATAAAGACTTCAATTGGGATCCAGTGACGTGGACTGTGGATTATGCTCAAACGTTTGCAGATTTCAAGAAATCTTTAATTGATTCTGTAGCCATTTTCTATCCAAATTATGAGTTGGAGTGGATTTTGAGAACTGATGCATCCACGTATGGCATTGGTGCTGTTTTGTTACAAGTTGTTCCGACAAAGGATGGTTCTGAGCAGGTCTATCAACCAATTGAGTTCTTTTCTTCGAAGTTTAGTGATCAAGCTACTCGCTGGTCTACGATCGAACAAGAAGCATATGGAATTTATGCAGCAGTCAAACACTTTGCTTATTATTTGACTTGCAAACCCTTCTTGTTGGAAACTGACCATAACAATCTTCTTTTTATGGAACAATCTGTAGTTCCGAAGATTATACGTTGGCGTGTTTATTTACAGTCGTTTACGTTCAATATCCGTCACATTCCTGGAAAGTTAAATGTTGTCGCTGATTGGCTTTCTCGTTGGCATGAACGTGAACTCACTCCACCTACTCCGGTCATTGCTACATTGAATGATATCGAGGTTGTTTCTTTTAAGTCCCCTGAGGAAGTTTTCAAACTTGTTCATGGTGGACGAATGGGTCATTATGGTGCTCGTCGCACGTGGAAATGGTTGAATGAACATTTTCCTGGCCATAAAATTCCTTATCGAACCATTGAGGAGCTTGTAGCTACCTGTCCTGTTTGTCAGAAGCTTCGTCTTGGCATGGTTGATGGTATCTCTCGGATTGTGAGACATTTGAAACCTGCTGGGAGACGGTCGGCTGTGGGTATCGACACATTGACCGTAACACCAGAGGATGCAGATGGTTACAAATATCTATTCGTGATTGTTAATCATTTCACGAAGTATACTGTTTTGGTCCCGAGCAAAAAGCGCGATGCAGAATCTGCAGCGCTGGCTCTTTTTAATTATTTTGCCTGTTTTGGTTTGGTTGATGAGTTATTCAGTGATCCTGGCAATGAATTTGATAATGAGATTGTTTCGTTACTCAATCAATGGCTTGGTGTTCGCCATAAATTTGGCTTGGTTCAGCGACATGAGTCTAATGGTGTTGAAGGAACTAACAAGCAGATCCTTCGTCATCTTGCAGCTTTAGTTCTTGACGAACGTATGGTTAAGAATTGGGTTCGATTGTTACCTGCTATCCAGTTTATGATTAATAGTGTTGATAATTCGGAGACTGGGGTGGTTCCTTTTGAAGCTCAGTTTGGTTCTCAAGATTACATCTATCTTCGCCTGCCGGAAGGAAGTGACAGTACCGCACTTGCGCACGGTTATCTTCAAGCATTAAATGAAAGTTTGCAAATATTGTTCGAGATTTCAAAGAAACATCAAGATCAAATTATTCAGGAGAGAACTGCTGCTACACCTCCTGAGAAGCAGAACATGTATCAGCCTGGTGATCTTGTCCTTTGGCAATTTAATCCTGAAGACCCTCTTCCTTCAAAACTTTCACCAAAGTTTATCGGACCCTACACGGTACTTGAACAAGTTAAAAATACTGTTTCATGCAGACATGTTATCCAAGGATACATTAAAGAATTTGATGTTGAAAGATTAAAAATTTTTCATGGAGACCTTGAAGAAGCTAAAAGAGTTGCTCTCATAGACAGTGATCAATATGTTATCAAGCAGATATTAGCATATCGAGGAGATCCTCTTACGCGTACTACCATGGACTTTCTTACCGAATATGAAGATGGTGAGATCATCTGGAAACATTGGACAAAAGATTTATTTGATTCAATTCCTTATGAGAAGTATTGTCGTTCAATTCCTGAACTTACTCCGTTGGTGCATACTGTTGAACAAGCTAAAGCTTTTGAAAGAGAACTCAAGACAAAGCCTATTACAGATGTAGCCCCAGGAGATGTGTGTTACGTAGACGTACGCTTCTTCGGTCACTTATGGTACGATAACTTTTTCCCATTGCCAGACAAGTTTCAAACTTTGTATCTGATGGAAGGTCGATACTTTGTGTGGGAAAACAAAAAGAAGACTAAAATTTCAATTAAATTTCCAGTTATCAATGAAGTTTATGTAGTTTCTAATGATTTTATTCAACGATATGGATATCGAGACAAACTGCCTGAATCCAACTATGTCTTGATAGACAAACTCATTATTAACCAACATGCTGAATTAACTGAGAAGTTTAAGAAGGCAAACAAAGCCAAGAGCAGCAAATAAAGCTGCGCGCATGTACGCATGCTTCTGAATGACTGCTTCATCATGTCATCCCGCTCATCCTTTCATTAGGGTCAAGTGATAAGCAGATTTTTGATTTTACTTTCGCTACACCTTCTAACTTCGTCAAATTAGGATGGAAGACAATCATATCGATTAATATCTGAAATGACAAGAATTTATCAACTGCACTATCAACAATATTGCAAAAAATACAATTCCTCTTGATTATTATTACAAATTCTCAAATTATTTCTCAAATTGGATATCAACTTTATAAATCTTAAGCAATCCTAAACGGTAAACCGACCTTTTTTTTGTACGGCCTTACCGATAAGAACATCTTTCATATATTTTGATGAAATATCTGCGTTTTCTATGCGATGATTCATCAGATCATCTTTTCTAAAGGAGTATCTAGTGTTTTTCAACACTACAATCTTGGAGTCGGAAAGAATCTTCGCTATTGTTGTCCTATTTTGGTGATGTCGTCCACCTTATCAATGCGTCTTATCCAATTATTCCCATCAAAGTACCTCCGATTGGTGATTGTGGTGTAAGCAATCCTAAACGGTAAACCGACCTTTTTTTTGTACGGCCTTACCGATAAGAACATCTTTCATATATTTTGATGAAATATCTGCGTTTTCTGTGCGATGATTCATCAGATCATCTTCTTTAAAGGAGTATCTAGTGTTTTTCAACACTAAAATCTTGGCGTCGGAAACAAAAGACCTTTTGACAATTATTGGTGTTATGTGTTATGGGATGAGTTGACAAAAAGTTGACAAAGTTTGGCAAAAGTAATATAAGAACACTTTCGCAAATTGGCAAACAATGGCAATGTCAAGAAGAGATTGAGATGAGTCTGGAGTCCTCTTTTCTGACATTATCTGAGTGAAAAAGGACATTTCTTCACTATGAATGATTGCTTATCGGTATTGTACGGGTTTCCGGTGAAAGGTCGGTTTGCCGGTTAGGATTGCTTCTTATCAGTTAGGATCAAGCTATCGATAAAAGTGTTCACCGACTTTGATAACTCAGCCTCAGTAATGATTTTTCCATCTCGAACAGTTGGAAAAAATCTCTTGACTATGTGTTTGCCTGGATCATAGAGAAATGGAATACCTTTGTGGTCAAACTTGACAGTTACTGCATGACTAGTTCTATCAATCTTTGCAATGCGATTTGCTACACGGGAATGAAGTTCATTTTTCTCTGCAAACTGGTGATATAACACATCAAAGACTTTCCCCGAAAACTCAGCAAAACGTCTCTTACGACCACGTTTCATACCAGAGAAACGATTCTTCGCTGCTTTTAATAGAATATCGTCTGTGGCCGCATCACCGAAGATCACATAGTTCTTACTTTGTTCATCTTTCATCGAAAGCAGCAAATGGTTCAATTTCATTTTTGTGCGCTTGACTATCCATCCATCCTTGATGCCAAGTTCATATTGATACATCTTGATCCATTCAACAATTGAGTAGAAAGTCAACCCTTCACCATACCATTGCTCATTCACTGCATCAGCAAAATCAAGAAAATTACGACACTCTTCAAAAGTAACATGTGGTTCTTTAATCAGCTCTGGATGACCCAAAAATCGGTGACAATCCTCAATAGAATTGAAGGCATTCAACACTGCATAAAGCAAGCAAAGCCCCCCTTTAGGTTGCTTCCATAGTTCATGTGGGAACACACCATCATGGTTATCAATACAACGCTCTACTCTTGGTATATCCAATCCCAGAGCATTATCATTGAAATAAGATGGAATGTAGTAAGCCTCATCCTCGTCCTCAACAATTCGCTCTACTCTTGGTATATCCAATCCCAGAGCATTGTTTTCGGATTCAGAAGAAGTTGATGAACACATGAAACTATTTGACAACATATTGAAGAAACAATGCACGATGATGAATGCTAATGTTCTATCGAGTTCGGCGCGATTAAAATTGTGACTCACTGAAGAAAGTTTCCCTCTCAAAATGGTTTCCTAAGATGTTCAGGAACTTATGCCCGAAAACCCGAAAACCCGAAACCCCAAAAACCCAAAACTCCGAAACACGAAAATTTAATTCCAACCTTCACAGACATGCTTTCTTTTAATAGTTTCTAATCAAATGAAAGACAAGATATCAAGAAAGAAGCCAAATCAATTTATCCTGGAAGGGAGGTAGTGTTCTAGCGCACGCACTAGATATTATATCAAGAGTTAGGGAACGTTCCGCTCCATCTGTGACCAAAGGGGAATCATTGCGCAAAGCTAAGGAAAGAGGGATTCAGACATATCCTGTAGAGATTAGTGGTTATTGAGAGAGATAGACATAGGAATAAGATTTTATAGAGGATGAACTCTGAAAGAGGAATCCATTTCATTTCACAATTTTTTAGCTTTACTATCCCTGTAATCTAAATAAAGTCAAGAGGACATAGCTGCCCTTGACACTGACCGATTAGAACATAGCTCTCGAAAGGTCACTTTTTCCCTTTTTCATTCTTTTTTTTCCTTTTCTCGCGGATTTTGTTCTCTTGGAGCTTAACGTTGAATTGTTAAGCCCCGGTGCTATCACACCGGTTTGACTGTTGAAAAAGCTTCCGGTGAAATTAAATCCTTTACTATATTCAAAGGAATATTTTCCAAAATCGACGAAAATACCACCAATCGTACCAGATTGTGCAAAGGTCATTTCAGCTGAAAGTCCAATTTGATATTCTTCGCTGGAATGAGCATAGAGAGCACCATTATGAAGGCTAGTACTGCCTCGAGGCCAATAATGCCCACAATAACAATCTGGAATTTGATATCCCTCGCCGACATATCCGTTACTCCAGCAGTTGTTGTCATCTTTGTTATCAAAGCTGAAATCGAATATCTGCCCTTTAAAACCTGATTCAGAAGTTCCATCCTTTGGATTCGCTCCTAAAAGCAAAACACCATAGCTCCCAAATATGATGTTAGGTAAAACCGCACTACTAACCACGGGAATAAGCAACACAAGAACAACCAAAATCATGATTGAAAACTTTAGTGAATGAGAAGATGTTTTGCCTCTTGGCGAGATCGACGGAAGTTTCGCCGCTTCAATCAGTCGCACGCAAAACTATATCTTAAAGAGACAAGATTTGAGAAATAATCAAAAAATGACAGTTTAAAAACAAAACAAGATTATTTCATGAATGCTTTATTTTTATGAATGAAATATACATTCTACTCAAATCATATCTAAACAATGGTGACTTGATTCAACTTGTGAGTTCATCATGCAGATATTTCAAAGAAATTCGAAGAGAGAATATTTATTTAAATGGTTTGAAGTCAGAAAGATTCTGTGTTGATAAGAGTTATCGAGATTCTATTCTCTCCCTAGTGAGTCGATCAGATCATCAAATTAGCATGTCTTTACCAATCGACATGGTTCAAAAGTACAAAGATCTTCTCACTGTGGATGGATTGAGCATAACCGAAAAAGAAGGTCACACAGATCACAGTTTACCCTTGCTTCCTGCGAAGGGGATCTCTCTTTCCTACCATTAATTAAGGATATTACTTGCCTGAGTGAAGTAAACTATGTTTATATTCATGGATTTAATGGTATTACCAATATTTGTGTTTTAAAAGATGTGAAAGATGTAACAATATTTTGCTGCGATAACATACGAGATTTTTCTTGTCTTAGGAAACAAAAGAATTTAGACCTCTATAAATGTCCTAATTTAATAAATGTTCGGAGCTTTAGTGGCATTCAAACACTTTACTTTCATCATTGTGAGAATTTGATTGATGTCAGTCCTCTTCATGGTATTTCTTTTCTTTCTATTACTTTCTGTTCGATGGTTCAAGATATTTCAGGTTTAGGAAATCATAAACGTTTTGTTAATTCACGGTGTGCTCATGCTCTTAAGGGTTATGATATTCTTGAAAGAGACTTCATAGACTTCTGTGATATTGCTGATGTGACTATGATGAAGAAGGCAAGATCAGTGATTTCACTCAATACGAAGCAATTCATTCACTGATAATTGTCGGTTGCCAGATAGCCAGCTTCTCTATAGAATGTGTAAGATTAAGATTGCACTAAGAATTCGTTTTGAGGAGACAGTTGAAATGCTTGAAAGTGAAAACTTCGAAGGATTAACCAAATGAAACCCCACTTTAACATGATTTCCTTTGTTCAATTTTATTATTCATTTAGTTAGCAACTTTCCATTGTTTACAAACTGTAATAAAATGAAGAATTCCGCGAAGGTCTTTCGCACAAAAGAATAAGATATAATGAAGGATTTCTGAAGGTAAGGAATCAATCAATCTATGCGAATGCTTCATTTCTTCGCCGAGAGGGATGGAATATGCGAATGCGAACAAACATGCATGTCAATAGTGATCATACCTAGACCATCAAACTCTAAATTGGAAATTGTCACCACATCACTGTCAAGCAGAGATTGTCTTTCTGTTTCAAATGACAATGGAGAAGTTCGTTACGTTACTATACAGGTCAGAGAAGGAATGAGTCGATGATCTTCGGATATGCTAATGCAATGACTGGCCCTCCAGTAATCGTTACCACCAATCCCACAGTATTATCCTGTTCCTTCTAGATCCAACAGAATATATGCATAAAAAAGTTGTTTTGCATATGCATATTGGGTAGTAGTCTGGTTTATCGAGCGACTCCCTCAAGACAACCACAAACAATAATATGATCATGTTAGTTGATTTACCTGATATTATATACATTCTATTCAAATCATTTCTATCGGATGAGGACTTTGTCCAA
>VKHI01000076.1:0-13446 GCA_015145745.1 Poterioochromonas sp. DS
GAGTTAACAGGCCTACCGACTCTGGTTAACACAGATTTTAGGAAGGAAAAATGGCGGCAATCCGGCAGTTAACTATCTGAGGATTGAGGATTTAGGTTTTATGAATTAAGGATTTTGGGGAGGCATTACCCAGACCACAGATCCACAAATCAACTTCAACATAAAACAATAACGAAGTCAGCGAAAAATATAACAGCTTTAGCCCTATAATACAGTCCTTGACTTATACGATGATGATGAGCACGAAGAATTAGATTTGAGCTTTATTAAGTGAGCCATAAAATTAAGATGTTGAAAGGTGGGGAGGGATCGCCTACTGATAATGTAGCGGAGGAGAGAAAAGAGAGTGATCAAGATCTAGAACCTGTCGCCCGAGCCACCTTTACTCATGTTTATCTTTTAGCTCTTGCTATGAAGTTAGGTGGATGTACAATAGCTTGGAGTTATGGATTAGAAGCTGGCTTCTGGGAATTTTTTATTGCGGCAGTTGGTCTAGGTGTCGCTTATATTTTGTTTGGACTTTGTATGGCTGAAATGTTCTCCATCCTCACATTTAGTGGTGGTTATTATGGGTATGCACGAGTGATCCTTGGTCCACTTGGTGGATATCTCGTAGGATGTAGTGGTTTGTTGGAATCGATTTTTTACTTTGGAATGAATGTTCTGAAAGTAAGTGAATTTGTATGGGTTTGTTTTGATTTAAACCCTGCATTAGCACCTGTAATATGGGTTTTCATTTATCTTATCCTCTTAGTTTTAGTGATTGCATGCAGTTTTAATTTTTGGGAAATAACTTCTTTCTATACGATAAGTATGCTCATCATTCTAATGATTTATTTATTTGGTTCAATGCCTCATTTAAATTTTGATAAATATGCTCTACCTAATAATAGTACTGGCTTTGAAAGCGATCCTGACCTTTTTCTTGAACAATTTCGTCTTTGTATTCTATTTTTCATAGGATTTGATCTCCTAACTCTCACTGCCTCTGAAGTATCCGACGTAAGTCAAATTTCCTTCCGAGCAAAGTCCATCTAATTTGTCTTTCTCTTTATTCCTCTAGGCTAAGAAAACGATCCCGAAAGCACTCATCGCTGGCATAGTAACTGTCCTAGTACTAGCGATGTGGATAATGTTCACTGTTTCCTCTCAATCACCCGGCATCACACCTAAACTTTATGATACTTCAACGTTCTTCCCATTAGTATTCGGATACATGCGTTTATTCAAAATTGGTTACAAGAATGCAACAGCTCTAGGAGCAATTCCTATAATTGGTTCAACTTTCACGTATTTGTATATCATAGCAAAACAAGTAAAAAGCATGGCCACTTCCGCCTTATTACCTCAAGTCTTCAGTAAATCCATTACCATAGGGAATCAATCGATCCCAATTGTCGCATATATTGTTGTTTGTATTGCTGGTTTTGCTGCTAATTATTTCGCATGGTATATTAATATTTATCGTACTTCATCGAGAGTCGCTTCTATGGCAGGTTGTGTTGTATACCTTGCGATGATGTATTGTTATGTTCAGTTTGCATCACGCTATAGTCATATGGAAAGAAGCTTTAAGAATCCTTTTGGCGTGTACAGTGCAATAATTAGTTCTGTCATCTTTCTTGCCGTGTTAGTCATTCTGATTGCCTTTCATACAGAGTATAAAGGTGTAACGATCCTATATTTTAGTTATATGGCAGTGATGTTGCTGTATTACTATGTTCATGTAGAAACAAATCAAAAGTTTTCCTCGATGGAGCAGAAAGTATTCTTTAAAGCATATATATTAAACTGTAAGTTTCTCCTCTCACTGTCTCTTCATCTTTCATTGACATTGTTTGTGATTATTCTTTTGTTTTGTAGTTAATAAGAGGAAGAAGAAATCTTTCTTTCAAAAGATGAAAGGTGATCTTCGTCGTAACCTATCGTGGTTATTACATCAATGTTGTTCAGCATCCATGCTTGCACGATGCCCTTTTCAAGATGAAGATTCTCCTAGTACTTCAGTTAAGTCAAATAGTCGATATCTTGAGAGAAGTGCTTCGCGTAGTCGGAGGGTATATTCTTCTATACGTCAGATAGTTGTTGCCCCCTCTAGCAGTGCTAAGAATGGAAGCAGTAGTGGGAGAAATAATAACCGTGATACAATCGAACCTGCTATCCCAGTCTTTCAACTAAATGAGTCAATAGATTCCCTTGAATAACAATTTGTAATAGATTCCCTCTATGAGTCTCTATATTGTGAACCTATTCTTCACATGAACTCCTATTCTATCGTCGTTGAACTTTTTCCTTTTTTGTTTTTGTTTTTATTGTTGGTGTTTTCTCTTATTCAACCAAAAGATTACGTGTTCTGACTCATACTGTCTAAGACAATTATAATCTCTCGTAGTAATCGTTAGATTCATTATTTTCTTTTTGTTTTAAGGTATGATTAATTATATTGTTTCATTTGATTCTGTATCAAAAGTTAGAATAGAACCTCATATTCCTAAATTAAAGTCAATCGATTCATATCAGTACAGAAAAAGGAACTAAGGTCTTCTTTTTTGCTTCAGATTTACCTGATAAAACCCATTAACATGACTTCATCTTCATCCTCCTTAACGAATAGAGAGGGAGTGTGAAGGTGTTTGTGATCGCCCTGAATGAACAAAGGATCAGAGAAGAGGAATGAATACATATAATATAATATAATATAATATAATATAATATAATATAATATAATATAATATAATATAATATAATATAATATAATATAGATTGATTTCAGGATTCATTTAAATTAAATTAAATTAAATTAAATTGGAATTTCAAAACTTATCTTCTTTGGAACAATGGAATATTGTTTTTGCTTCTATTTACAACACTCTCATTCAAATAAATTACTTTGACACGATCAACAAATTCTTTCCTAATGACTTTCCTTCAAGAGTCTTCCCAAACATTTGTACAATTCCTTCATTCGTGAAAGGGAAAGTTGATTCAATTGGAACCTTGAGCTTCCCTTGAGCGATTAAGTCTGCAAGCTCTTCTTGGTTTTCCTTGCTGTAATGTGCAGGATAAAAGCCTGCCCATGATAATGTTGGATGAAGATGAGGATTAAATCCATATGAATGATCTGTTATACTAATAAACTTTCCAGTACTCTTCAGTACTCCATGACTTAAAGCTCTTCCTAAAGCATCTTTCTCTGGAGTGGTGTCAAGCAGTACATCGAAATCTTTCAAATCTGCGTCTTCTTCCCACTTCGTCTGTGTGTAATCGATTACTCGATCTGCACCAAACTGCTGAGCAAAGCTATATGCTCGGGTGCTAGCTGTGGTCACAACATAAGCACCTCTTAGCTTAGCTATCTGGATGGCAATGCCTCCCACAGTTGTCGAACCACCAAGAACGAGAAGCTTCGTACCCTGTGTCACTTGACCAACATCTGTGACTGCTTGATAGGCTGTGGATCCAACACATGGGAAAGCTGCTGCCACCTCGAAGCTCAAGGCTTCAGGCTTCCTGGAAAGCTTCGATGCTTCCAACAAAACATACTCAGCGAAGGCCCCTGCTGTATAGCTGAATACGAAGACTTCATCTCCCACTTTCACATTTGTTACATCATCACCTACAGCCTCCACTACACCTGAAAGATCGAGACCTGGGGTGACGGGATAGTTCCATATTGGAGGTAGTGCAGGTGAAAAGATCAATCGATCAATAGGATTTGATCCTGCTACCTTGACCTTGACCAATGCATGACCAGGCTTTACCTCAGGCTTTGGAAGCGTCTGGAGTTTGACTTCACTCAAGTCTTTGACTTCTTTCTCGAACCACAATCCTTGCATTTCTATTTCTATTTCTTTTTTTTTTTTTTCTGTTTCTTCTGATTTCCTCAAAGGCGGAATTTAATTGTGACTTCCATCACCCTCAATGAGGAACACTCACCAAACGTCAGATTGAAAGCATCTTACTACATCGATTTCCTCCATCTTAGCTTGTCATCTGCATCTCCAACCTCCCTCACTCCAACACACCGCCAAGCCATCTCATCTCACTCTAATAAGACAGCAGTGTAAAATAAGAAGAATCAAAATCCTTTTAAGCGCCCAAACCCGCCCGTGAGTGGGGCGATTTTTTGAATTGGATTTGCTTCACATAACAGCTTTATTGGCTATTGTCTATTGTTGACCATTGCATTACACGCACTTTTGATTTTAAATCACGATTGCAATGTCTATTCATCAATGTAAATGGGGTGAAGTTCGCCCAGGAGAGGAATTAGGACCATTAATGATTGATTATTATTGGATCTTTTATTGTTTGTTTCATCAAGCAGAAGATGAATCACAAGAATCACAACATGAACAACATCATCATCACTTTAGTTCCCTTACTTCATATGTGATTGTTGGTTTGATGGTTCTTTGGTCTCTTTGGTTAATTCATTTCCTTTCGCAAGCTGCAGCGAATTACTTCTCACCAACACTAGCCACTATTAGTCGTAAATTACAAATGAACCATGATCTTGCTGGTGTAACACTTCTTGCATTAGGAAATGGTGCTCCTGATGTCTTCTCTATTATTGCTTCATTTAAAAAGTCTGCCGAGGATCCATCAGTGGGTATTGGTGCTATTATTGGTGCTAGTTTATTTGCCTCTGCTCTGATTATTGGATCCATTGCCATCGTCTGTCCTTGTGAGATTAATGCAGTCGTCTATATTCGTGATTGTTTCTTCCATCTGTTAGCGGCCATAGCGATTGGATGGTTTCATGTGGTAGGGGAAGTGACGTTAAGCATGGCTGCACTGCTCTTTGTTGTTTATTTGATTTATATTGTGATTGTGATGTCGTCTGCGCGATTAGGATGCCATAATGTAGAGGATGTTGATTATGCTCACAGTCACAATCATCCAGAGATGCATGATCATCATAGCCACGCTGAGGAAGGTCGTCATAGTCTCTCTGACAAAGGACACAGTCACGACCACCACCGTCAAGTGAATCATAGTCATAGTCATGAGCTGCATCGTCATGATGGAAATCATCTCTCTCATAGTTTAGACTTTGAGCATGATCATCACCATCATCACCAGAGTGCGGCATCGACTTATAGCTATGATCATGAACTTGTCCTGCAACTCATTAGCAGTAGTCACGAGGAAGTGGAAGAAGATGAACAACGTGCTCTTGTCCTACGTACCTCCTCTGATCAATACGGAACCTTCCAACAGCAACAACAAAAGCAACAACATACACATGATCATGATCATTATCATCATCATATGAACCTAAAATCAGAGTCAGAAGAAGCAATTAATGCATTGAATAACAACCCTACCATTCTTGGACATATTCAATATTACTTTGCTAAATTATTAATCTCATTAGATTGGAGAACATTTGCATTACAAAGACGTTTCCATCATCAATTAATCATCAATGAATGGAAAACATTCTCTACATTCTATCAATATTATTATCAATGTATTGAATTCCCAATAACTTTATTACATGATCTTTCTATACCATCATTAGAAGAAGGATCATGGAATCAGATTTATGCAATACTTCATCCAATACTTGATTTATTATTATTAGTTTATATTTCTACTAAATTTGAAGGAGATGAAAAATGGTTAGGAATGTCTCCTCTTGTCTTTTGTTTTGTAATTGGAGGATGTATGAGTTTATTCATTGCTTTAACAACTAAGAGAAGTGAAGCACCATCTTCCTTCATCTTTCAATGTTTATGGACAATCATGGCCTTTGTCATGTGTATTGTATGGATTTCTTTCTTTGCTGATGAATTAGTCGTTTGTTTAACAGCATTAGGGAATATTTTAGAGATTCCATCAGGTTTATTAGGTATTACCATCCTTGCATGGGGTAATGGTATTGGTGATTATTGTACTGATCTCGCTATTGCTAAGCAAGGATATGGTGCAATGGCGATCGCTGGAGCGAATGCTGGACCCATTTTCACCTTGTTGATTGGTTTTGGCATCTCCTTGATCTTTACCTCGGCGAAACAATACCCTAACCCTTATACCTTTCATATGGATTCGACTTTAGTTGTCTGCCTGTGTTCACTCATTGGTATTTTGTGTTTTTCCATCATTGTAGTAGCATTACGTCATTTTAAATTTGATCCAGCTTTTGGAGTCTCTTTGATTGGTTATTATATTATCTATTCCATTGTTCAATTGTTATTCTTTCTTTATGAGTGAGAAGATGAGCATTGAGCAGTCGTAATATCAGAGAAAGAAGAATGTTGTTGTTTTTTAGTTGTGTTCTTTTGCGATCATTCTTTTCTTTTCTTTTCTTTTCTTTTCTTTTCTTTTCTTTTCTTCTTTTCTTTCTGACATCTTCGTTATGATCGAAATATTGTCGAATTGCAATGCTATTCACTCTGTTGTTTGAGTTTGTTTTGCTTTAGTTTTGTTCCCTTTCTTTCTTTGTTTCATTTGTTTTTTTGGTATTCATAACCAGTACTTGTCATTGACCTCTCATAACAATAAATCAATCCTCCATGAACCCACACGAATAAACTGTACTAACACGAAGGGAAAAGAAAGGGAAGAAGGGAATGTTGTTAGGCAATGTTACAAATGGGATGAGATATAGGTATATTATTGGAGAAAAATCAATATGAACATCATCAAATCAATCAATGAATCAAAAGAAACAAAACAATAAACTTGTTAATCCTAATCAGACAGAGTAAGGCAAAAACAAAGACCATACAACACACATCTCATCATACTATGCTGATTTCAATCATATCATAGCACTACAAGGACGCGGCACAGAGGAGATGCTGTCGGAGGAAGAAGATTGGGGATGGAATGCCTCGCCGAGTGTCGATCTTGATGAAGGATGCGACGTGGAGGGATGAATATGAACCGAGTTAAAAGCAAAGCAAAGCAAAAAAAGGGAAAGCAAAAAATCAAAGAAGAATCATCATTCATACGATTATACAAATCAACACCAAAAACCACAAAATACAATCACACCATGAAAGAAAGCAAAGATAATATGTTATTATATGATGTAGAAAGAGAGAAAGAAAGAGGCAAAGAAAGAAAAGAAGGAAGGAAGAAGGGCGAGGGGTTTAATCATCAAAGAAGCAGAGCGAGACTAGCTCTCTGGACTACATATACTAATATTATTGGCAGGTATTGATTGATTGTTTATTAACAAAGTTTATTATTTTTCTTTATTTTTATTTTTCTTAAAATATTCTGTAATAATCAATGCGTTTGTTGTGTGTTGTGTGTAATTCAGGCTTAAAAGAGCTATATGTTTGTTATGTTGGGATATTGATTGATGATATGAAGTAAATAAAATACATCATCTTAATAAGAATCCCTTCTTTTATTTTATCCCCCTCAATATTTCATCATTATTTTGGAATAAATTCTTCTTTAATTTGATTTAATATATGCTAACTCGGAGGGGGATTAAAAGAGGAAAAAATAAATTCAATGTAGTCAGATTCCAAAGAGAAGGAGGACGACATAAGAAAGAAGGGAAGGGAAGGATAGAGAGAATCTACATAGCAAAATACATGCTTAAAAGAGGAGAGTTATGAAGCGGGAGACTCCAGCCTTCCAAAGGTACTTAGACTCTCCACGCAACAACCACTCTCTACATAGAATAATAGAACACGCCACATGTCTTCAACCATCATGGCAGTTTATAGAAATTAGCATGCACCAAGAATGTCAACAAGAAAACAAAAAGAGTAGGCAGGTGACATAGGTAAGAGGAGATAGAGGGTAGTAAAACATCATGTAGATGGCATACAAGAAGCGTAAGAAGCATTTGAAAAAAAATATTGGAACACTTAGCTTTGCTGCGCACTAACGCTTGAGGAGTTATCAAAATTAGACAAGCTGACATGCAGCGAGGGAAGCCAAAAAATAAATAAATTAGTGGTGAGGAAGAAGCAATAGTTAGAAGATGCTTGAAAGCTCTTCAGAAGCAAAAAGAAGGGAGAAAGAAAGAGAGAGTGGAGAGAAGGAAAATAAAAACAAATAAATACACGCACATAACAACAGCTGGGAGAGTGTAATGCTTAATGCTTTGAATATAGCCATTTGTCATGAGCCCGAAAAATAAAAATAAAGGGAAGGAAAGAAACGTGGAAACTAAAAGCCCGATTAAGCAGGTGGAGAAATGCATACATTGTAGTTCGGCCATACATTCAAAGATACCGAAGGAGAGTAGTTGGAATATAATTGAAGGCTTTATGTTTTTTTCTGATTCGTGCTAGCGAGATTTAGTGCAATCAATAGTCTCACTGCACTACACCAATCTTCGTGACAAGCGTAGTGTGAATGAAGTAGCCAAACAATGAACAAAAAATAATTCAAAACTAAGGAGTAGAGAGTTATAATCAAGCACTTCGACACAGCGTCGTCTCTCTTTGTCCAAAAATAATCAAAAAAAAACACATTCGTGATAATAAGCAGAATAAAGCCGAACAATAGTTATATCAATCAATAGATTATTCATAAGTTCTCTCAAATTCATTCTCTTCTCTATCAAATCAATTGCTTAAATCGCGTTGATCTGGCTTAAACTAAGGAAGCCAGTACGATGAGCAGCAGCAGCAACATTGAGATATGAAAGAAGAAGAAAAATACACAAGAAAATGAGAGAGAATAATCAATGAGAAGAACTGTGGGGAGCATTCCAAAATGAATATGAATGAATTTATTCTGGATGAGAAAGAAATAATTTATATATATGAAAAAACAATAAATATGATTGATACTTGAAATGAGAGGATGTGAATGACCAAGAAATGAGCATGAAGAAGAAACTTTATTGAAGTAATCACTGAAAACCATCCCATAAATTCTCAAAACCCAACCACAAAGAAAACCTTATAATAATTACTCATGCCATTAATTCATGAATTGCAAAAAAACCAAAACCAAAACCAAAAGCGAACAATGTTAATCATTTGTGAAATAATAATAATAATGATGAAATGTAAATTACTTAGCAAAAACAGTCTAATTAAGAAAGCGTCGTAAATTCCTTCAACTCTGTTTTAATTTGTTTTTTTAAGGTGGACAAGTAATTAAATTAGAATAAAGTTTGAGATATCTTGTTCTTACACTTTCATAAATCATTGGAACATCAGAAATATCAGTAATCATATCATCAATAATTCCAAATAATTGACGTTGATTCAGTTTATTGACCATGGTATTATTCATCTTTTCACCTCCAAATCCATGTGCAGGAGTCGCAGTCAAGGACTTAAATTCACTATTATGTTCATAAGATCTATCATGATCAGTCATTGCAGAGAGTTGTGAGTCTTCACTGTGTAACACTGACATGATATTGGTACCAGGGAAAGAATGAGTTGGTTTCAATGGGTAAGGAGAGTATAAATCTTGCGAGTATGCCAAAGGACTCATTGGGGTCAAGGTAGTACAAGTCGTAACAGAGGAAGTGTAAATAGACGAGGAAGGAGTAATATCACACTTCCCATCACTACTAAAGCTTAAAGTAGGAGCAATTAATGTTTGAACAAAGTTTGATAATTCGCCACTACCACAATTTCTATGTTGTTGCTGTTGTGCTTGTTCAAACATTTGTCTTTGTAAGAATTCTTTGTATTTCTCTGTTTGTGTTGCACCAAATTCTAAAATTCCTGGTAAATAAGTTAAATATTGTAAACGAAACATCTTTCTTTTCTTCCAATAAAGAAATAATTTACGTTTTTCTGATGTTGAATCACTACGAACTAATGTTCTTCCTTGATATCTTTGTGCTAAAATCTCAATGGCAGCATCTAAAGGAATTGTATCCATATGATTTAATTCTTCTTGTAAGAAATCAACTTGTGCTTGTAAACAATTTAATAGACGATTATAAGGAGAAGAATGTTCTTCTTCCTCATCATCTTCCCCTTCTTCATCAGTCGAAGATGAATTTTGAGAAGTTTGTTGTTCGGAGAGAAATCTCAAAGCGAAAGAACGTGCTCTGTAAATTGTCTCATCAACAAGCATTTGTTGAATTCTTTCTACACATGGTAATATATCCTCTTGTGTGTAAGAAGAATAAAATTGCAACGTGGCATTCCAGCAATCGTTCTTAGGTTTAATAGAACTTGTTGGAGAGAAGATCGAGGACGCGCCATTCATTGAGGAAGGGGCAATGAAGGCCGATGGTGTGCTGGGTGTGCTGGAGTTATACTTCCTCGCCATACAAACAATGGATGCGGCTAAAAGAGAAGGAGGGAAGAGTAATAAATCATATTCCAGTAAACATCTTTCAGCAATACAGACAGCGATGTTATGAGCATTGGGCGTAAGACTGCCAGCCCTTTGGTATCTTAATAAAAAGGAATAAATCGTTGGAGCATTAATATCCCACTTAATCACCGTTAAGATATCAACTTCCATTTGATTTAAATTCGCTTTCAGTCCTTCCAATTTCTCTCGTGTTGGACTCTCACCTAATAACGGCCGAAGAAAAATCTCCATTGGAACTGCTTTAGCGTCGAAGTACTTGTTGCACATCTACATAGAGTATTATTCATGAATTTCGAAGCTCTTGTGAATCAAAATAAATCGAACTTACCAACAATGAAGAAATACCAAGCCACATCATATGATCTACTCGGAAAGCTGGTCGGAGTGAGAGATAACGATCAACAACATTCACTGATAAATGAAGAACTTCTTCCTCAATTGAGTTCTTTCGACATAAATCAATCTAACGTAGGGCGAGAGACGAAAATTTACTTCAGAAAGAAATATCAAAGAAAGCGGTAACTCTCTTACCATCTCATCGACTAACTGGGAACGATGATGAACCGAAACGAAACGATGATCGCTTAAATATGATGCAGGAGGTGATAAGAACTCTTCTAATGATTTATAATGATCATGAATACTTTGTAAATAATAGCTTGAACAATAGGCATCAGTCTCAATTGCATTTTCATCAATGTTTTCGATGGTCTGAGAGTATAATAACTTCTCTCTCACTCGCTCGAATTCATAACACCATAATGCATCAGGCAGCTCACCATCAATCCCAAGCGAAGTAAAGGCATTTACAATAGCATGGGGAGTGTTAGGAGTTGGCATGCAGGAGGTTAATCGTCCGGGAGTAAAAGTGGAGGTTGAGGCAGCACTGCCTGGTTCAAGTATCGTTGGAGCTGAGAGGTTCGTGTCAATGGATAATTTTGGTGGAATAAAAGAAGGATGAGTGATAGAAGGGGCGACGGAGTCAGTCCTATAAAGTGGAGCAGGCACTGGATCAGAGTTCGTGATCTTGCGATTTAAAGGACGAGATGATAATGGTTGGGAGTCTTCCTGAAAGGAAACCTTCATAGGTGGAGAGAAACGAGAAACAGCACCTTTGGGACGATGGGAATCACATCTCTTAAAGGAGGTATTGGTTGAAATATTCTCTCGATCGGATGCCCGAGAGCTCGTCGATAAAGAGTCATCCGAAGTGGAGCTGGTAAGTCGAGGAGTCTTCTTTGGTGGTTGTGGGGGTGCTTCTTCCTCCTCTTTAGAATTCGTGAAGACTTGGGATAAAGATTGAGCCCCTTTTAAATGACAAAAATCAGATGGACAATAAGATTAAACTCTGTTGAACTTACCTCTCTTCCGAGACATTTTCTGAGCAAGGAACTCGGATAAACGATGAAAGTGCAAAGAGTTAGAACGTAATTTTTGAAATTTAATACTTTCTCTTAGCAACTAATCCTATCTTAAAACCTCCAATCGTACAAGAACACCACAAAATATAATCAAAAATGTAACCTCGAAATACTTGCTAATTTTTTGAAATCTTCAGAACTTTCTCTCACCACAGATAAGGATGGCAATAAAAGCGATTCAAAAAATACTGGACCTTCCAATAAGGAATGGTTTGATGAAGTGAGAAGACAAGAATCCTCTGTTAAACAAGTGAATCAGTGAATAACGGAGTCCAGTGTAGAAGTTGAGAGAAGCGGTGAGGAAGTTAAGAGGGGCCAATGCCCGACACCCTCACTCAAGGGCGAGATTCAAATATTCTTCAATTTCCCACAAAAATCCGTTTTGTCCTGGGTCAGGGCAGGAGTGGGCAGGATGATGGTGCGTCACTCTGTAATTGCATTGAACTGATTTTCAACAAGAAGGATATAATCATTGATCCATGATCATTTTAATACAAATTTATTCTAATCTTTCCAATCTCTTTCATTTGTTCCGATGCTCTATCTTTGACAATGATCATAGAAATTTCCAATTTTCAAAACTCATCAAAAATCAAAGAAAATCCAAGAAAAATTTGAAACTTCAATCCCTAAAGGTTGGATTGAAGGCAGTTTCATGGGCATGGGGTGGGTAGGGCAAGAAGTATCTTTTTGTGTTCGGACACCTCCCTTCTTGTGTAGAATATCATTGAAGTGAGCGAAATTTCTTTATCAAAGAACATAAAATTAACATTGGATTGATTTGATTTTTGATTACGTCAATCAATTTTTAGAATTACCACCACACGTTTAAAAGTTGTCTCTGTTTTCCCTCACACGGTTTATTTTTCTACTTTGGTGGGGTGATTATTTGGGCTGATTTTTCCTGTGCGAGCATTATTTATTTTTTAAATTAAGATTTTCGCTGTTTTTACTATCCTAATGATGAAGAGTTTTTTTCAACCTAAATTTCACAAAGCGGAACCAAGCAATCCGCCTTCTAAGGTGATGATGGAATTACACAATGTTGAAAAATATGCGATATTAAGCTCACCAGTTCCACACATGAGATCCACGTCGACGGATTCTACCTCATCCTGTTCGTCGTCCATCCTCTCATCCTCACCATCCTTCTCCTCGCCTGCATCGCTGTATGGATCTCCTTCCAAGCCGAAAGATAGAAGGAAGGTGCGCTTTGATCCTACGGCCAGAGTAGTTTTGATTCCTAGTCTCGAGGAATACAAAGAAGCCAATCTTCACCAGCAATTATGGTACGGTGAGAAAGAACTGAAGTTGATCGAGAGGCGTGCAATCGTGAATATTTCTACCGGGAAATTATTTGATGATTCTGATGACTTTTGGAGCTTTATTCCTCACATTGACGATTAAAGAAATGGGAATTATTTACTGTCTTACGTGAGTTTAATTATGTGTTTCTTTAGATGTTGCAGTTTAGAATCAATCTTTCTGCTTTTCTCCCTATTGTTCTTCCCCTTCCCTACTTCTTCTTTTTGTACACATCGTTAAAATGGCGAAATGTACACCCAATACCACACCGCGCTCTTCCTTTGTGTGTATCTTTATCTCACTATCTTCTATTTATTCCTACTTCCATTCTCTCTATTTCTACGGAATTCAAGAGTTAGCTATCCCGGGAACTTAGAACATTCCTATCATATCTTCTTCTTTGACAGCAAAAGACAAAGGTTTTATATGAAAACGAAGAAAATTGAAGAAA